>CM060832.1:119935000-120195000 GCA_030762175.1 Metallyticus violacea
ATTGCGAGAATACGAATAAACTTCTGCACAGTCCACTGTAAAGTCTGTTTTTAACACTTAGCACATTCCTCTTTCACGCATGTAATCGACTGAAGTTTATTTTATCCTTTGCAGCTTGAGCTTTCTTCCTAGAACTGCTGACTCGACCTGCACACTGTAATGTCGTCATATTTGTTTACTACGCTACTGGCGGGAGACAGTTGAATAACAGTTGAATCTCACTATGCACTCAAGTATACAAGCAGAAAAGAGTTTTGCATGCCGTCATAAGGCATATTTGAAAAATGTCTTGGTAAGTAGTAATACAGTACTATAAGTTATTTTAAAACGTTTTCTTAATCTTTTATTATTTGTTCCTTTTATTTTATTTTAAGAAACGACGATGTGCGCTGTCTTTAGATTGTTGTATTAGTTTATTAAATTCCACTAAATTTTAAACCCACTGTTTGCACTTTTAATAAACATGTATTACCAAACAAATTTCAATTATGAAGTGCATCGTATGAGGACATTTAAAATTACAAATAATGGATTAATTGTGTCAATCGTATAATTTTAAATATTTTAATGTCACATAAATGATTTTATCCAATATACACTATTAAAACGCTTCCGCTCACATTTAAAATACCCTGTATGCAAATTCCTTTATTCGGTATCTATAAATGCCTAGTGCGTAAAATTATAAATTTAAACTAACGGAACTTAAAATAACACAATAATTGATCACCTATTACTGTTTTTGACATAAAATTATTCTGAGTTAAATTCATTAAAAATAATAATAAATGCATTTAAAACAAAAATAATGTATGCGAAATGTAAAATAAGTGGGCTGTGCTATGAACAAATTTATTTTTGTACTTTTCTCATACTTAAGGAGAAACAATGCAAGAATAAGCAGTAAAATTCAGCGAACATGTGACTTTATTATATAAAAATAATTACTTATTTAAAATCTTGAACATCACTTTCTCATTTTCAAAAAGGGATACATAAACAGTTAATCATTGTGCTGCACCAAACAGCAAAGAGAAAAATTAGTATACAAATACTTCTTACAAAAAAGAAAGAGTAAAATGGAACATAGAAGAGATATAAGTCAAAATGTTTCTAAAATTACCTAATTGTAGCCTTATAGGAGCAGTTTTAGAAAATAAAATTACCCTTGAAGAAATAACTAATATTCACGTAACTTACAAGCGTGCTGATAAATAATTTATGAGACGAAACAGGCCTTAGTGTTCTAAAATATCGCTAAGAGTTAAAAACATTGTTTACTGTACATAGCTAAGTAATCATTTACGTGATTAAAATAACAACTTGTTTATATCTAATGAAAATTAGACAATGAAAGGTTTTTGATTGAACATAATCACTATTTTGCGGCAATGAAGGCAACCAGGACATAGTGTTGACTGGAGTTAGCATTCTAGGGAGTTATACCTTTTGTCCCCATAGTACATGCGCAAGTCTAACGAGTAACTTTTATGTTTTATATATAATATGCCATTTGCATAAGGCTTCCACTGTACTGAATAAAACACTAAAAATATAACATAAACATGTTATCCATATATCTTGGTTTTATTTTTTTTTTCAGCCTTGGTAGCAATATACTTAACCGTAATCACTATTATCTGGTTTAATTATTCATAGTAGTGTTTACCCCTTTCATACTTTTTATGTTGTTTATTTACTAATTTGAGCCGCTCATATTTAGCATCTACATTTATTTATTTATTAGACCAGTTCATATTTCGTAAGCACATCTCGTATTTATAACTAGAATACTTCATAACTTATACTTACATTAATTTATTTATTAGATCAGTTTAACCATAAAAAATGTCGTTTATTAGATGAAGGTATCGAATCTATAATACGATCAGTGATGCTTTCTCCCAACGGCGCGAAATTTTCCTATAAGCGATTCCTCACTCGTTTGCCGCGCCATGGAGGGGATACCAAGTCTGCTCGCTTACTTGTTGACCTTGCTGACTGTCACAGTCGTAGTACAGCTCTTTCTGGATGAGTGTCATGTTGTTCGGTTCTTAATTCGATAGTCTGCATCAAATGTATGCTTACAAGGACACAGCATGTCTTTATTTACGATTCATATGTGTTAACTTAATCAGCTCGTAAAGTTCGAAGAATATTTCAAGCAACATTACCGGTGTAGACACTGCAGACCGTAAAAAATCCGTATAATCTGTTTAATAAATATGATGAGGAAGCTGGAAGTGTCCAATCTAAGGAAGGGTGGGGGGGGGGAACAACAACTTAGGGTACTCACCTAAGAAAGATTGGTAATCGTTTAGAAAATTCCCAGTGTCTTGCAAAACAAGTGAGAATTTCATATGGATCTGTGCAAAGGGTGATAATTATTGCAATTAAAGCTGCATTAAATAACTGTGGCGCATGTTCTTCAGCTAGCTGACACCATAGTTAGGCATGCATTTTGTGAGTGGGTTCTGGAAAATGTGTACAATGTATAAATAGATCGAGGTTTAATTTTCTTCTCGTGTGCACTCAAAACAATCGTTACAGAAGTACTAATGAATCTCACATGAAATGCCTCTCCATGGTGAAAAGTCGGTATAAGGTATGCCATCAGCGGTGAAAAATCATAGGAACAAATTTGCTCAACATATGGTTAATTCTGTTACTTATGTGAATATACTAATTCCCTTTTTCAGAGAATTAACCGGCAGGGAGCATGATCGTGTATTTTGTCAATAGGACTCTGCTCACAATGCAAATAATTCCACGAGAGCAATTCACAACGTGTTTCCATAAGACAGAGTTATTAGTAGAGATTTGTCCTCTCCCTTGTCCCCGATTTAACAACCTACGATTACTATCTTTGGGATAAATTATAAAAAACATTCCGTGCATAAGGCGAACCCACACACTATACAAGAACTAAAAGAATATTGGTCAGAAAATTGTCCAGATTTCTAAGAATGAACTATTTCCTAAAGAGATGCCAAAAATGTGAGGAGAAAGAAGCTGGTAGCTGCAACATCTCATTTGACAATTTGGTAATTAATGAGACTCTTAAATTGGTTTGTCTGTTGTTGTATGATTGGTTTGTTTTATTGTTTTACCCTCCTGCTAATCACAGACACCCGGCTGGCCGCTAACCGACTAACGAGCATCGCTCGACCATAAGCAAAACACTCCGTGCGAAAACAAAACTGAAAGCACGGTAGGTGCGAACTTGCAAGGGTCAGCACAAAACAATGACCAAGAGAGATTCTAAGAATCCATAGAGAAGCATCGAGCTCATGTATCTCTTTGAACGTGACAGTTGAAGTAAGGAAGTGCATGACGTGTTACATTCATTCTTTATGTAGTTCGAAGTCATTGTTCTGGGACGAAATTCGAATTTCGCTAATGCAGCGCTTTGGGTGTTTTCTAAGAATGTGCATGTTATTTATGATTTAGCTAAGAATGGTATGAGAATAACAATAAAAAAGAATGGCAAACCCTGCAGTATCCATTTATATCAGGCTATACATAGTATTTAATATAAATAAATAGCATTGCTTTCAATGGAGTTTTATAACCTTCGAAATACATACATTGGATGTTTACAAATTTACCCAGTGTGAAATATTTGTTTTTTAAAAATGTTTGCAATTCCTTTTTCCATGAACAAATTATCGCAATATTTGAGGGCACCATAATAGTATGATCGCTTTAAAGAAGTAAGACTGACATATTATGAACTCAGATCTTTCAGATTTGGGTTCGTTTTTTTAATCAACTCTTTCCCTGGTAATTTTATTTACAGAAAAGTTTCAAAACGAATCTCTTCATTCTCATGTGGCACAAAGAACCCAAATGCAAGTTAACAATCGTTGTAAAGTGAGCCATATCCCCTGTGAGAATAGTAGAAACACACAGGAATTTCTGCATTTGTAATAAACCGTAGTTTTGAAAAATCGTTCATGTATATAATTAAGTGCATAGGAAATGCGTGCGGCGTTCTAAAGGCAGTTGTAGATAGGAGATAGACATGTTTTCTCGAATGACATTTTAATTTTGAGTTATTAAGACTATAATTTAATATTTCCACGTTCTCATTAATTCCTGAGTAAGTTTCAGAATTTTGGTTCATTTCGGTGTTTTATGGAGAAGAAATAATCACTGATCATTGTATTTGTCTTACAGCAATGAAGAGTATTGGTGATATTTCAACATGGACTATCTCTTTACCCATCTCAAAATACTGTATTAATCAAACATCAAGATTATCCACAATATCCGATGGAGGGTTTACTAATATGACCTCCAGGTCACCAGGCATTAAAAATCTTAGAATCATATCCTCCACTTTTCTGAGGTTTGTACAATAACCTCATTTTTACCTATTGCTGCGCATAGAGGTTTCTTCCCGGCAACGACGTTTTTATTACTCATATTACCACTTATTAAAAATATTTTAGGCCCAAGTTAAATAAATAAATAAAAATAAATGGTATTGGAGGCAATAGTTTGGTTATCTCGTACTAATAAAGCAAACAATGATGAAAACTGCATTATTAAAAGAAATTTGAAAGTCGTTTAGAGGATTGTGCTACAACTTAATGAAGTTGTGAAACTGATATTAATATTTGGAAATAAAAAATAGGAACTGAAGAACATTATTTGATCATATTGTAATCCTGTTGGTCTTTGGAACCACTTGCACAGAGATAATTAAAGTACCCATATCATGTCGGGAGTAAATTTTAAGGACAATGGATGAATATCCTCAACAAATTGCTAATGAAATTGACTGACAGAGTGCCCAGAACAAACAGGGTAGTGTTTGCAGACTGAGGATACTACTTTGAATTGAGCAAAATTCTTTTTAATTGGAATAAAAGGCTTATTTTGAATCTCGATTAAAGTTAAATTATTCGCCCATAGCCTATGTATTCCCAAAAATAGACGGTAGTCATAATCTTCTGAGCGGTAATATATCCGTGTGTCTACTAAAACAGAGGTTATTTTTGGTTTGTTTTCGCAGCTGATCGCAAGCGGCGCGGAACCACAAGACCGCTCCAGTTCCACGCACTTAGGCGCATAAGCGCTACTTCCGTAATTCTTCCAATTTCTGCACTGATATTTGCAGACTTTTTTTTTTCTATTCTAGTGAAAATTTCAATTACTAACACTCTATAATAATAACTCTGGCCCAGCAATAGCCTGTTATAACACAGACTTCAGTTACTCGTATCCCATAATCAAACATACTGAGTTATATTAACACAAAGATAGAAAGCCCTGCTTGCATTCATAAAAGCAAACTGCGATTGACTGTCCAAATATCTTGGCCTAATACGTTGCGCTTGGCTGAGGGAACGCGCCGAAAATGAAATATAAATAGGAAATCATTCTTAAGGTCATTCATTCAACAATGAGCAAATTCATATACTACATCTAAGATTCTTCATTCACAAATCTTCCGCTGATATGCACATAAAAATAAAATTAGTTCATTAGAATAAATCGAATTTCCGTAGTTCTGAAGCAAAACAAGCAACACAAGGCTCTTTGTACTGCAAGCTGCTTAATATACAGACGCACTCCGGGTCGCTATTATTCCTTCCTTGCTCAAAGCGGCCATGCCAAGGATGTGAAATGGGGATCGATTCTCGAGCTCACAGCTGTTAAGTTCGTTCTGACCCGTTGCTTTGCAGAACAACCTACACTTTGCAATGTATAGCTGTTTAAACATCATTCTTGGTTTGTGAAAGTTTTCAGTTGTATTCCTTTCAAACAACTGCGTTCCTGTTAGTAGTTGTATAATCTTAAAGACCTTTCCCCCTCTTTTCATTCGTCGGTCCTGGTGGTGTAGTGGTAGGCAAACTTGCCTTCTAAACCCAAGATTGTGGGTTCAAATCCGACCAGGATGGATGGATTTTTTCGGGCGTAAAAATCCTAAGTATGGCTTCCTTCGGAAGGGAAGTAAATATTCATCTTTGAAGTTTGCATTCTTTTTTTCCGCCGTGTATATAAAAAAATAAAAGGTTTAAACCTCATATATTGTTGTTTATTAACTTCATGCGAGTTGTTATTGCAAGGGAATGATCTGTGTTTCGGCAGGTAAGAATATAATTATCAGTTGGTCCATCCAGCTACTGCTTGTTTTACACTGGATTTTTTAAAATATGAAATTTAACAAGCACATCATGAAATTATTCCAATGTTTGTACTGCTATCATTTAAGGTGTGTAGCTGCGTCATAATGTCTAATTAATTCCTACTTTGCGCAATATTAACACTGTTGTTTCTCGTAATGTTCTGTTTTGCAATCCACATAATTATTTTACGTCTGCCAAGAAACAGAAATATTCTATATCTTGAATATCTCTGTTTGTATAAGAAATAATTGGGAAGAACATGTAAGAAATAACAGTCGTTTACAGAGCATTTGTTAAACATGCTGCTTAGCTTATAGAAGAACACAAACTGAGGTCGAATTTTCAAGCTAAATATGTGCATTTCTACTTGATTTGGTTTTTTACTTGTCTTTGTCAAGGGAGGATAATTTCTTTCTTCAGAGTAGATTATCAAAAGTATTTTGTCTTTTGGTTGGTGAGAAGTATTTTTCCAATTTCGGGATGCATTTTATTAGCCCGATGTATATGTACGCTTGACCAAAATGTTTTATTGAAATTTTCGCGGTGATCAAATTCAAAGCGTTGGCATCAATTAAAGGCGCAATATAGTTAAGGAGGAAACGAATTGATGCCCATAGTTAGAACGTAAAGGTTGTAAGTTCAAAATTTCTTGGTGTTAACCAGTATTTCGAGAAACAAGGTAATACAAGCATCCTGATTATAAGACCTTGCGCACGCTATGCATTTAAACTGGAGAAGTGCTGCGGCGCGGAAAATATTCGGACCTTCGGTACTGACGCTATAAATAATCGGACTGTGAAAGAAATGATTCAGGAATTTCCAGGAGGGCAACAAATCCTCGAGGATGAGCCTTGAACAGCAATGAATTTCGAGGCACTCTTAGTGAATATTGAAGCGAACAACAGTCAGATTTGTGAGGACGTGCCACAGTAATTCAACGTCAGCGCAGAAACCATACGCTCCATTGCTGACTTTTCACTGTTTAACAATGGATTAGAAGACGGCAAGAGCTAGAGCATAATTTTCATTGTTGTCATATCAGCACAAAGATTCCTTTCTTGAAAAGCTGCTGATACACGATAAGAAATGGGCTATCTACTCCAAGACGCCTTCATCGCTTAGTTGGCAGCCAATGAATTTATCCGCAAACCACCGAAACACCACTGGACCAAAAGAAGGTAATGTTTATGTTTGGTGCACGGTTTATCTTGAACTGCTGCCAGCCGGAGAAATAATGTGCCATAGAATTTGCAGCTATCTGATCGAGATGATAGTGTGGAATGCATTCAAACTGTTGGGTACACTGTTTTCCGATATTAGAGAGAAAACTCTCTGGTTTCTATCAACATTCTGTATGTGCACCCGGTACGAAAAGTTTTCATGCTATCAGAATGACCAATGAGCTATATATTTAGGAATGAGAATCCTACAAATTTGTACATAATGAAACCGTAATCCAGTTTAGAGAGAACGATAGCTTAGTAACTGGATATTAGGTTATACATTGGGTACCGCTAAGATTCCTAGATTCCGCAATTGACATATTTTCAAAGGTTATATTAATAATAATAATAATAATAATAATAATAATAATAACAACAATAACACTTTTATTTCACCTGGCGAAGTTAAAGTAGTAAGGTCCTCTCTTCTTCTCCATTAAGGACAATTATGATAAGAGGGGTGACTTAGAGGTGTTCTGACGATAGCCAAATATAATAATAGTTGTTAAGTATCCGCCAGATTAGGCGCTGTAAAGTTTAGACGCGTAAGTGTATTCACTAGTTTGTACTGATCGTGTTAACTGATTCTATAAAATGGATAAAACTGAAGCACGATCTGTGATAAAGTAATTCGAATTGAAGAGTTTACTCCAATAGAAATAGGGCATTAAATTCCCCATTAATGGTCATTTTCAATGGTTAAAAAGTGAACTGCTGGATTTATCGTGGTGGTACATCCATTCAAAATGATGTGCACTCAGGGGTTCCTAAACTGCTACGACCGATGAGATTATGACAACAATTTACAATGCCGACTCAGTGATCGCCGATTGGAGTTACGCAAGTTGGTTGACATTGCAAAGATCTCGGTAGGCCATGTTCACTGCATTTTACAGGAAGTTTTGCGTATGAGAAAGTTTTTCCGCTCGAGGGTGTCTTGTTTGTTAACCATGGACCAAAAACGCATTCGAATGAACTTTTCGCAAGAGAGTTTAGACTTATTTAAATGCAATTCCGGTGAGTTTCTCTAACTTGATGAAATATGGATTCATGGATCTGCATACGCCAGAGACGAAGGAGCAATCCAAACAGTGGGTGGCAACAGATGAAAGTGTACCGAAGAAAGCAAAATAGATTCCATGGATACTGTTTATTTAATTCTGATGGTGGGGTGCTCGTAGACAACCTGCAGAAGGACAGAAGCATCACCAGGGAGTATTACGCTTAACTACTGGACCAAATGATGGATGCTATTCAGGCTAAACGTCAACACCTTGCGAAAAAGAAAGTTCTCTTTCATCACGATAATGCGCCTTCACATACATCTGGGATTAGTGCTGCAAAGCTGCAGGATCTTCACTTCCAAGTGCTTCCACATCCGCCATATTCGCCGAATTTGGCCCTTAGCGATGACTTTTTAATCCCAAACTGGAAAAAATGGCTGGTTGGGCGAAGATTCACAGCATTGGTGAGGTTGAAGGTGAGATAGATGCTTATATTTTACTGAGGGTATTAAAAAGTTGCAAGGTTTTTGGACTAAATTTATTGATTTATAAAATGATTATGTCGAAAAAAATCTTAATCTTGTGTTTCCTTGGTCAGGCCGAGAACTTTCAGAACTCGCTTCTTGTGTTTATACAGTTAAGGTATTAACAATTAGAGGAAAGAACTTATCAAATGCCAAATTCTGCAGATAAATAACCCTCGAGTAATATTCTAAATTGTCATTGTGACCGGCAGTCGTTGATATGAGATGGTATTCCAGAGATGAATAACGATAACGATAACTGTAAAGATTGAAGAAAAATGAAGGGTTCGGTATAAGGATATGGAGAGAATGGAATTATTCGATCGGCTGTTCGAGGTGTTTAAAACAAGTACTTCACATCAGTTTCTTCTCAAATTCTATCTCTAGTCTCTTCCACGTTTATAGATGCTCAGCTGTTATTGTGTTAGAGCATTGGGTGGCACTACCTCGGTGGGTAGTAGTGTTCAATTTTAAGTTTCTTCAGTTCACTATTTTAATCAACCAATATTCTCTATATTCTGCTCGCTATTCACCGTTTTTTCATCTTTTTGTTAATGAACGGTTGTTATCCCGATGGTGTGGATGCTCCTCATTCAAATCCTATGCAATCTTGAGTTTATAGTTGCGTTTTCTAAGCTCAGGGGTAGTCCCTGTACAGCTGTGACACTAAAGTTTCATATTAGGCGAGAGTCAGTTGTTCCCACATATTTAGAACACCCTATGAATGACATATTAGGCGAGAGTCAGTTGTTCCCACATATTTAGAACACCCTATGAATGACGAAGCGATTAGAATTTACTAGGGACACCTGCGATTGGCAGATGGGGGGGCTTTTGGCGCCGTGGTGTTGATTCATCTCACACTCGAGGGCACAGTAACGCCACATAGACTGGCATGCTTCAAGAGTAATTACTGATTCTCCCTTTTGCAATCCTTAACATTATCCTAATATTTATTCTTAATTTTATTGGTTTAGAGCAGATATGTCGAATTGTTGGCCCGCAGGCCTCATGCGGTCCTTTGCGATCCTTCTCGCCTCCATTATAAATTAAATGTTATGTGCAGCGATGTTACGATTTTTACTGTGTCGAAACACCGGTCAGCTAACTGAATTTAGCTTTGAATTGCACAAATTTTAGCGAGTTCTACGCTCTTCAATATAGTAAGAGCAGAAGCTAAAAGAGCAGTTGTATTAAGGAGAGGAATTAGTAAAGCGTTAAAAGGCTTTATGTAAGCGATAATTTCACATACTAATAGTTTTCATCTGTCTCGGTTTGATTATACTACACGCGAGTTAACTAGTACGTGCATGGTATTGCTATTTATTAAAGTCAAAAAGACTTAGTTTTCAGTTGTAGCCAAGTATTCCGTGAGTATGACTTGACGTAGCTTTTCAACCATTCAAAAAAGATTAATGTTAGCGATGAAGAGAGAAAATACCAAATAAATATGAGAGTTAAAACATATTTGCACAAGGGTAGAAGGTAAAATTGTGTGTACATTTGTAATGTACCTATAAGTGAGGCAAATATTAAACGACACATCATAAAATAAAAAAAAACCTTTTCCCGCTTTGGGAGTATATCCGCTTCGGGAGAAGAAAAATGTAAGAAAATGAAAAGCATTAGGTGACCAATGAAAGCTATTATAAAATCAGATTTTTACTAACGAAACAATACAACATTTTCAGTGAAGGCCTTTGTAAAGAAATGAGTAATAAGGGGGGCTGAACATGCTTGCCTCAAAATATGAAAGCGTTACAAGAAGACCATTGGCAACGTAGGTGAAAGAATAAATGATATAGCTGGTAACTTGAATGAACAGCTACAGGAAATGTCCTCAATACTAGGATGCTTTGAAGAAAATAATGACATTGAAATTTAGAACTTAGTTCTAAACATATTATATATACTCATTCTGCGCTGCTAGACGTATCATAGCCGAGGGTGCCAGAATTTCAACTTCGCGTTTCCCCATTTGTAATGTTTTTGAACCTCGCTTTCTGAATCTGTTCCCTACTAATATCATGATACAATAAATTTATTAGATGATTAAGCAGTTGACTATAGAGCAACGTATTCTGTAAGTAACTTTATTTTAAATAGAATTAGTACAGCATGTTCGTGTAGGAATTATTCAGAAAACTTAAGGGCCTCCTTCAAGAATTGCAATTCAAGATATTAAAGCTACTTTTTACGTGCTTAAAACCCCGAAAAATTAAATTTTAACACAAGAGAAACTAGACAAAATGGACGAAAAACTTGAATTCCGGGAAAAAAAAAAAGAAAAAAAAAAAAGGAAAAACAAAAATAAATAAATCCTGAAATTAACACAAGCGAGGTTTCTGAAAGTAAATGAAAACATTGGCACATAATTTTTACTTAGCCGAACCTAATCGTGGCAACCAGCGTGTATTTTCGTGTTGCAATTCTGATTACGGAGCGTGACCAGCACATCTTTCTATGAAGTAACATTGTACACAGGCTTTAGGAAGCGGAGTCCTAGTACGGGTGCCGCCGGATGCGGCCTGCCCATTATTGAGACATAAACCACAGCTTGAACTAAAACCCTGTAATTATTAATGCATCTTATACTATAAGTATATCCTGGAGGTCCAGTGGTAATCATACGTGCCTCGCAGTACCAAAGTCGCGGGTTCAAACCCATCCAGGATTGGTGGATTTTTTAGGGAATAAAAATCCTAAGTATGGCTTCCTTCGGGAGGGAAATAAAGCCCTGTGTCCCATGTCGTAGATTTACGGCATGTAAAGGAGCCTCAAACCTGAAAGAAGAGGCATCTAAGCAAACATTTTCGTACGACCGTCTTATGTCCTGAATTGAATGGTACGCTAATCATCAGAGATGTTCAAGAGCGTTCTAAAACAATATAATTAAACCAACAATTCAAGAAATGCAATAAAATGCAATTTAGCAGTAATAGCGACCTGTGACACGGAAAACGACCCACAGTTAAAAGAGTTTAGCACGCTTGGTGTAGAGGCGAACATACTTCACCCACTTCTCACTGCACTTAAAGTGAGCAGCGCTAATTCAGCTTGTCCAACAATTTCGATCTAATTGCCACACAATTAAACAAAAAGAAGCTTCGTTATAAGCAAACATTGCGAATCATAGGGGAAACTGTGTGCGATTATATAAATACAACCTTATAATGATTCAAGCTTATTAACAAAGAATGAGCATTTTATAAAATTGTATTAAGTTAATTCTTTTGATCGTTGAATGTATTATTTATTAATGCCAAATTTTTTACTCTCACTCAAGTCATAGACAAATTTTAAAAGGCTATAATGTTACATTCGTTACACATGAGAATAATTTGAACATTGGGCACAGTATCAAAAAATATGTGTACTTCAAAACCTCAGCAACTCCAATATGTTTCTTGATATCAACATTTAACTTATTTTTTTATTTTATCATCATTATTGAAAATGTACACGATTAGGTGTTTATAAAGTAAATTTACAGAATGATAAATTTGAAGTTCAAAATGTTAGAGTTATAATGCAAATTAATGATACGTGCTCATTTTGGAATTACTTAATTGCGATTTAAAATTTAAATTCGGTTATGGTCGCTCACATTTAATTTTAAAACTGGCTATGTATTATTTTTATCTCAGTGTCCCTGATAATTGGACAAAAGAAACCGTATTCAGCTTACTTTTTGTCGGACAGATAATCATAATAGCAGTAACTTTTCTAGTTTTTATTGTGTTTTCTACGATATAGGAAAATGAGGTTCATGATAACAATACATTTAACCCGATATACCTTAACGGCTTAGGAAAATCACAATTATTTTTTAATTAAATTCAAGATGTAAATGGGTCTTTTCGAAAATGAATTCCAGATAATACTCCTGCGATAGTTTGCTCTTTGTTTTAGTTATTGTTACTCAAAATGAACTGTTTATTTATACCACTGAGTTTATTTTTCTGCAGAATGGCTTAAGTTCTTTTGAAGATTTAAATGGATAAGCATAACATTCACAGTACAAGAAAGCAAAACTACACAAATCTCGAGTGGCTACAACTTATTTCCAGTCTCAATTTTTCACGCACTGTCCTTGTTAGCACTTCTAATATGGCTTACTTTGCAAGGTCATTAATTTTCATAAGAATGGTGCATTGGCGCCCCTCTTCATTCATATTCTCATATTGCAATTGGAAGACGAAAATTATTTAAATACTGAGTGGGTGAAAAAAGCGGCCGAACATTTAAGTTCATATTCCAGTATTAATGAACCCACTTGAATATATATATAGGCAAACTTTACAGTCCTTGTGGATTGGAAAAATACTGAAAAAACTGAATTATCTGAGAATTTTTGCAATAGCGTTTGGAAACACGTTAAGCACTAAAATCACATGACCAATATATTGCGCATGTCTCAAGCTCTCGTTAAAGGAATACAGCTTAGCTCTTCTCCGTTTAAGCGGATTGATTTGTATACAATGGGAGTTAAAATGACACAGGAATGACTGGGGTTTAATATAATTGCAAGAAGTAATAGGTTTAAATCCCTATGAAAACGAAAGTCTATGGGGAAAAGAAAAAACGGAGACTGCGTCTGTTAAATATTTTCTCTGATAACAGTCAAAGATCACATGCAACATCCTCTGACACTATGGCTGAAGAAGATAGAATAATTTGTGAAAGTAAGTACGAGACACCTATATAAGATATGTTAGAAAGGAGGCAGAGTAATTAGTGTGTTAAATAAATTTAAATGGATAAAAACAGCATTTGAGGTTATTTTATAATGGTGATTCATGCACTCTTTACTCTTTATATTAATAACGTATTTCTATGGAGTTTTTCTCAATATTTTTATTCTGGGTTTATCAAAAGTAACACTTAATTTGTTTTTTTAGATGGAAGATTTTACAAAAAAATTGGAAAGACCCGTAAATATCTATTTCTTAAACTATTTTACTTTATAATGCAAAATCTTTGCGTATTTATTATTCATTGAATGCGTTCTATTAAAAAAATGAGGAAAAAATCATAGGTTCTAATTTAAACATTTCTTCCAAGACTCCAAAGCTGAGGCAACAATGACTGCAGAAAAGTTTAGCATTTATAAAATAAAACAATTTAAGAAATAAAATTTGATGTGTTTTTATGTCTATCTAAAATCTTTCCACCTCTTGTAAAACAACTTGCTTTTGAAAAATCCTGTATGTGTAAAGGGCAGATATGTTCTTCTTTTACAGCCTAAAGAGAATCCATAAATCAATTATAATCACAGCTAAATAAATAAATAAAAACCGATGTTTTTATTTGTTATTTAATTATTATAAACAATTTGCAAACGCACTATATATATTCCCTTTTTCTGTTCCCTCGTCTCAAAAACGAGATGCTTTGTCAGCATTTTGCCTCATCAATGGCTGTTGTGAAGAAGACAGAGGCAATTCTGAAGACTATTTTAAACAATGATTTCCAGTACATCTTGCAGAACTGACAGACACATTAGGCTAAGTGCATGCAACTCAATGGGAACTGCTTCGGCAAAGACTACACCAATCTTGATCTTGTCTGGTGTACTGCGTGATTGAAAACAGCATTCTCAGTCCTTATTGATTAGCCCTTTCTACTGAACAGTAGAAAGTGAAATTCAGGTATACACTACACATTTAACTTAATATCAGTTTATTATTGTGAATATATGGGGCTTAAGTGCACGATATATTTCTGTGTTACATGCACAACAGAACTTGACACTTAGAGTGGCTATTAACAAAGTTTATTACAGCTAGCAAATACAACCAAAGTGATATTTTATTGCGCAACGCACTGTATATGTGTGTGAAATTGTAGACAGATCTGTGATACTTCCTCCTCCAAACCAAAGAACTTTTTAATAAGGTTTGTTACAGGTAACAAATGCAGTCAACGTGATATCTCACTGTGTAATACAATGCTTATGTGTGAAAATGCACAACAGGCGTGTGATTTTCAATCCAATAGCTTCTGTTAAGACTATGAAACAGCTAATAAAAGTAAACTCAGCATACATTTGTCCTAATATTGTTGTGTTAAGGACAGTGCTTCATGCTATTGATGGGTAATGCATATTATCATGTTTTTATTCCAGCAAATAATTTGACCCCGGACTAACAGAAATTTTATTTTACTGTGAAAAAGATGTCTTATAGTGCCTTACTATATCCTTTAAATGTCTTGTTGAACTCAAATTTGCAATTTAGGTTTAAGAATAAAAATTATAAGCAGAAGTATGCAAAAACATTTACGGTATAATCATATTTTAACTTTAAATACAGAGTGTTCTATCTGTGGTTAAAAAAACTAGTATTTTATGTCTTTATATATGACTAACATTCATAGGTATTTCAGAAAACCACTTTTTTAAAATGAGAATCAAATAGTTTGGGCATGTTAAAAAAAATATTCCACATTATAATAGGTGTTTCCATTTACATCAGAATATGTTGCTTGTTATTTAATATAAACCTTTATAGAACTTTAAGAAAATAAATTAAGCTAATATTTTAGGTTTTGTCAATTTGAAAATATCGTCAGAACCTGGCTTCTTTGCCAACAGATATTACGCTCAATGAAGCCCTAAGGGGCTCACTTAATTAAGAAGTAACTAAATTATTATCACACTCTATAAACTGAAAAGGGTTTTGTAATCCATTAAATCACATAAGAATTATTACAACAATCCAAGTTATCCATGAATGAGAAATACAATAACTTCATACCAGATGTACAAATACTACATTTCAATGGGCTGGCTTCTCTAGGGGAGATGTTACACTGACACCTCTGTCCTGTTTAGTGGTTGTTTTTCGACTACCTCTTTGCTACTCTTCACTTGGGTGGGGAGACTTCAAACCACCAATTAGGATGCAATAAATAACTACTCCTTTCCAAAAATTTCCACAGACTCTGTTAACTGTCGTTTCAAAATGACGGACAATTTTCTCCAATAACGCTAAGTTAGTAAACCCACAACAATACAAATAACGTGTATTCCACATCAGTTCTGCTTTTGGAGGTTCACCATTCTGACCTGCTGGACTACTATATAGATAATTATAACAGTAGTAAGTAAGTAAACAGTTCACTAGCGGGATGGTCCCAGGAGTAACGCTTGAGGCCCACATTCGATATCTCTTAGTTCCTTTGTGACCGATCCTCTTGCCCTTGGGTGGTTTCGTGGTTTTCCCTGATCACTTAGGCGAATGTTGCGGTGGGTATATTTACATTCCACGAATTTTTGCGTTCTCGCATTTCCTTTCATTTCATTCCACATTAGTTTATAGGATTAGAAGCTTCAAGTGAAGCGGGTTGATGCGTTGTGCCGTGGTGACGGCTTGCGCTATGTGTCTAGTGGTTTCAGTCTGGGGGCCTTCTCGAGTGAGACCTTTGTACATTGCTTATGTTCGTCCATTATCTCCTTAACTCCTAGCCTCCCGGTATATCCCTCATTTGATCTTTCTTAGTGGTCCATCGGAATGAATGGTGTTTTACGCCCGTTTTTGTAATGCTCCATCGGAGACATATATAATAGGCCCATCAGCGAAATGCTCCCCCGTAGAGAATAAGAAGGTTGTAAGTTTGTATCTTGTGCTGACATCTTGGACTAATAATTTATTTTATTTTATTTTGTATTTTATTTATTTATTTATTTATTTGAAATTCATAAATTTAAATTCTGCAATAATTTTTCCCAAACCTCATTCAAGAGCTACCACAGTTGTTGAACTTCAGTGCCTGCTTTGCTAGGAACGCAATATTAGCAGAAAAATGATATGCAGTTTTTGCATAAAGCTTGTAACTCTCATCGTTTGCAAAAAGGTACAGTATTCCAGTTGGCCATGTAAATAGGATTCTCTGAAAATTCCTGCAGGTACATAAATATGATGAATTAATGTTCATATTAAGCACGCATGTATTTGAAGTATAGAAATGAAATGAAAGCTTAGATATGCTAGCATACACGGTAATTTGCAACAATACAAAAAGACGCTATACTGCAACCTTCATTCGGTTTCCTACCAGCATTGTCTTTTACCTGGATAAACACCAGGAAAACTTGCTCTTACGGACTGATAATTAACACAGTGCTAACATTTATATCCAAATTAGTAATCTTGTTGTTATAGATGGCCTATGGATTGACCTATTTATCTGTAAATCTCGAGCATTTTCTAAATGGTACTCCCTTGTTATTATAGCCTGAAATTTAAAACAAGTACATATATGTCCTAATTTGAGCTAATAGCATGATCTCACCTAAAACTATAAAAATTAAATCAGCCTTGTTTTACCTGCACATAATATTGTAGTGTGGCCCCATTTAATCATTATAAGTTGGAGAGGTTTCTTGTTATTATTTTCAATTTTATTTATTTTTCTGTTGGTTACCACAGACATATATGATACTGGCGCACCAAAAATTGGCTCTAGGTCAATGAGGAATTTGATTGCCAAACACTGGAGGACGAGCATAGCACTGAAATATGTTTGTATTAGATAGAAATACATGAAAATATTACACCATAAAAACGCCAGTAATTTAATAGTTATTGCCTGCAATAATGTAGCGCTCTTCTGTTACCTTACCTTAAGGTATTTTCCAATAGCCTGCTAGTGGTTTCAGAACTGATTTTCTAAATATGTCTTATACTTTTCTTCACTGAGTTTGCTGAACTAGCATATTTGACGTTCTTTATTCACCTTTTCTCCTGCTATTCAAAGTACTGCACAATATTAAAGCATACTGATACGGGTGGCCGAGGTCGTTAAGGCACGGAGTCGTGAGCAGAAGATCTGGAATTCGATTCCCGCTAAGGCCATCCTCCCTAAACTATCATGAATACGCTACAAAAGCCACGATTTGCAATATGTAGTCAATGCTCATTGATTAGGTTTAAACTATTTGCGCAATGTCTGACATGCTTACGTAGGAAAGAAAAAAAACGCTATCGTATTTGCGGTAAGAGACCACGTGTTAGTAGCGTTTATCCTATCCCTTAAAGTTATATTTAAAAAAACAGTCTCAATTCACAATTTATTATGCATGGTTTTCCTGTTCTTTTGCAACCCAATGCAAATGCGTTTACTAATATAACTTAATGCTTCTTAATAGTTTAATAGGTTTGGTAATTTATTGTGGAATCATCTTAATTTGTTTACTTTCGCATTAAGTTCTCATTAACAAGTAGTGGATTACTAAAGACATTCCTTAAGAATTTGCATGAATATAACAACTCATCTGAAGAGGTACGCGGGAACGTTCTATCTCAAGTATGCATCAGTTTATGGACATCCTGTAGTCCGAAGTTTAATCCTATGGGCGATTTTGAGTCGAGTTCATTACAAAAGAGTCATCTGCAGCAATAACACTTGAATTCGTGGTATGAAATTATGACTGGCTTTATCTTGCAACGGAGAAGAAACCTTCAAAATGGTTGTTCAGGCAAATGATCAAAATGAAAGTTAACTCATAGAGCGCGGTTTTAACTTTCAATACTTTGGAAAAAAGTGTCCATTTTAATCGCTGGTATGAAATTATTATGTTTTGAGGTATATTGTGTACGTAAACTTATTTATTTTGGCATTGTGTTATATTTACCTTCCTGAGATTTTAATTGGTCCTCATTGAACTAAATAAATGTGTCCTGTTAATACAGGACGTTCAGAGATACAATGGTTAAAAATAAATATTATGCATTTCAAAAGATAAATCTCTTCAAGTTTTGGGCACTTCCCCTTTTGAGCCTTATGTATGTTATGCAGATATTTATTTTTAATTTTAACGTATATATTAAAACGAAAAATAGAATAGAATTAGAAATGAATAAACAGTAATATAAATAGTGCAGTAGCGCAATATTTCGAATATTGTATTCTTCAAAGGCAGAAGACCATTCAAGAAAGACAAAGCATGAAAGGAGGACCACTAATCAATTTCAATTTTAGGGTGTGAGTTGAACTATTGTGGTCACTCTAGTGCAGAGTTATTTTTATTTTTAATAATTAATTATCACTGGCAGTTAATTTTGTAGAACATGAATAAAAAAAAGAGCCATGTTCAGGAAACCAAGTCAGAACACCAAAACGTTGCCTAAATGTGCCTAATGGTATAAGAAACGCTGACTGTAGGGTGTTGTCAATTGTTTACTTTACGAGCGTCCCTGCAGGTTCGTAGAGAATATGAAATATGTATGAAGGAGTTTGGACTAGATGTAAACAACACGATGTGTATAACACGCGACTAGTCCAAAGTTCCATAATGATAACAATGAATCATATTGAATATTTTACTCTCTCTGCTCTATCGGTCAGAGCCCTGGACACAAATTTGAAGATTTGCGTCTTGTTTAGGAAGATTACCAATTACGTGAAACATGGGATAAATAATCTCTGAAAAAATACTCGTGCTTTAAATACTCAGCCTGTCTGGATCAGATGTTGAAACAGGTCTGTGACTGAATATTTGTTTTCTGAGTCATATATCTGTCCAATTTCTCTTAGATTGGTAAGTGTGGAGGTGAAATGTTCGGTACATGAACCTTTTGTTTTTTGTGCATCCGGTAGAAACGGACCAGTGAGGGAAACACCAGGCGATGCTGCATGGACATAGACGGAGTGACTAATATTGTTTCCAGAGAGAACACCCCGGCGAGAATCCCTGTTCCAAGGATTTCGAGCCCCTCAGAAGAACCGCTTTCATACCAGACACCCATGCAGAAACCATTCCAAAGTGCAAATCACCGCACACCGCACACCTCGTCAGGCACTTTTTACTCTGCAACAGAACCAACGAAATGAAATATAATACATGAAAATTCGTGTAAAGGAAAATGTTTTCCAGCATTTGCCTAAGCGACCAGGGAAAAAACCACGAAAAAGCTTAAGTCAGGATGATCAGCCCAAGGGATTTGAATCCAGGATCTCCCGCCTACAAGACCCAAGCATTCCTCCTGAATCACTTGGCTCGGTCTGATTTTCTTACTAACAAACTCAAAACTTAAATCGAAATTGAGTTTACCATTAAAATTACCACACTGAGTATTATAAGAATAATAAACCATTTATAATAATAATAATAATAATAATAATAATCATCATCATCATCATCAATTGCTAATGGTGCGTATAGAGCGTTGTATTCTTGTTGTATTAATATTCATACTCATAATTAATATTTTTAATTTTACTTTGAAATGATCCCCTATGTTTTAGTAGTCTTTTTAACTTAAAAGCTTTTAGCTTTAAAAGAAAAGATATACATGCTGTTTTTAAAAGTTAAATTTGTATTTGTTTAATTATTTGGAAAATATATATTATAATTCTTACATAAATTAAATAACTGGAACATTTTATTTAAATGCTGTCTATGTACTAAAATTTTAAAGAGCCTGAGGTTCTGAATAACAAATTGTGGAACAAAAATGAACAGAAAACAATTAAATTTAATTAGTTAACTTATTTCTTTTGACAAAGCTAAGTATTTTTATATTTTTTTCATAACGAAATTAAATATTGTATTTGTGTTTATTTTTGTGTAGCTAGTGCCTGAATTTATAGTTACTTGGTTCTGATTTGGGAGATTGAACATATTTAATAAATCTAATCTACATATATTCACTCTCATGAATGGTGTCAAATGCGAGTACTGAAATGTCTAAGTGTTAAAAGTAATAAAATAATCTTATGGCATTATTGTCATTGTTGAAAGATTATTTTTGTTTTAATTACTAAATGGATACTTCTGACAATATAAAAAATAAATAAATAAAAAGACACACAAAATATATTTTATGAACGTTAGTAAAATTTAAATCGTTTAGAAAAAACTTTATCATTTCTTATAAACTGTTTTAAGTACGTTATCACATTGTTTCTTGGTATTCCTTCTTTTGCTAAAACAGCTGACAGTGTGATTTGGCGCACACGCACTGAGAGCTAACGCGGTGACGGCATTGAATTGAGACGATTAGATCATGTTTGCGAGAAAAATAATGGGCGGTAGGCTGGGATGCACTTCTGGCGCGCTGTCAAAAGAAGCGGTGATATTGTATTTTTTTCTTCAGCGAGATGGCCCACTCTCATCAAAAGGAAAGGCGTCGGAAGTCGTCAGTGGCGGCGTCTTTGTCGCGATCGCGAAGTGTGGGAGCTGGGCCAGTTCAGCAGCAAGCAGTAGCCGTGTTCAGGTTTCGGCGCTGGTGTGCGATCCGCACGGGAGCGACAGAGAGGGAGAGCCGCGCGCATGCGTGCCTGTAGTTCTCTGCTGTCCGCCGTGGCGTCCAGTTTGGCTGGAGATTCGGTGGCAGCCGGGTCAAATGGGGAGCATGCTCCGTGAATGTAGCCTAATCGTACACTGCGGCCGCCGTCACCGTGGTTGTATTTTCTGTGCCAAGTGATTTTTTCTCCTTGCCTCTTGGAATCATATGGAGTTGTCTTGCCATCCAAAACTGTGAGAACAGGTAGACTACGTTTACCTCGCACGTGTAAAATCCACCAAAGTGGATTTCGCGGGTTCACTTCAATTAACAGCTATTTTCCTAGCAGTGCGTAATTTGACTTTCATTTGATCCCATCATATACTGTAAATTTATTACTTATATCCAAACAGGCTTAATCTATAGCCAAATAACACTGCTAATTAAATTAGTGATAATGAACCTCTGTGAAATCTGTTGCAGTCAAATTAATGTGCTGTAACCCCTTAAATGTTTTCCAAGAACTGCAAAAAAACAGCAACTGGTGAGTGCATTAATACGTCCATAAGTAAAATTGTGGAAACTTCCTTCTGATATGTTGCTATGGTTTTTGTTCACGTGTCGCGAGGAAAAGGACTCAGTGGACATCGTGATCTGGGAGGCGAGTGAATGATAAACGTGCAATTCTTTCGTTACATCAAATGCCCAAGTACACTCTGATACGTGATAGATTTGGTCCACCGCTATCACTGAACAAACCTGCTGCAATTGAGTTAGCAATATTCAGCAGGTTTAGAGCAAAACATTTATGGCGTGTGCTTGTGACATGATAGCTGGAAGCCTTATAGCAATTGATGAAATAATTTTAACTGTATGAGCAATTTTTGGAAGAAGTGAGTGTGATAAAGGATGTTTTTCTTTACATTCTACCTCTATTAATCCAAAGCACGTAAATGTTACGATACCCAGCTTCATTTCTCAAGAGAAATACCACCCCTTTTTAAATAAATGTGAAATTAGATGGACATCGTGAGTGTAAATGTGTCAATCTTTACTTTCAGACAAAGCTCATAATCAACAACTTTCACTTCGAAGTTAATGTTAGTGTTAAAACCAGTGGATGTTCTTATTTGTCAAAATCGTTAGTGAATATTAGGATATAATTTCTTCAATTTCTGTTGCGTGTGAGAAGAAACTCACGATTGCAACAATAGGATTATTGCAGTTTTCCGTGTGATTGGTGCACTGTGTGTGGTAAAATACGCGTGAAA
The DNA here is from genome assembly GCA_030762175.1 of Metallyticus violacea. Lineage (NCBI taxonomy): Eukaryota > Metazoa > Arthropoda > Insecta > Mantodea > Metallyticidae > Metallyticus > Metallyticus violacea. The sequence goes on from CM060832.1 coordinate 119,957,390, forward strand.
TTAAAAATACAACCGGAAACAAATTGTGAGTTGAAGCACGAAGGGGAAAAAAAAAAAAATATCAGTGTGTGTTTCGCAGAGTGCAGAAACTCTTCATCGAAACAGGCACCATGTTATGCAAATACAGGATCTCATTGTTCACTGTAAGGACATCATCTTTAGCAGTTCCAAAGATGTTTCTTATCTTCACGCTGCTGAGCATCGGCAGTTATTGTGTCCACGCCCAAGGCAAGTACCCTTCTCTCTTCGGTATATCAGTTTTAATAACCATAAGCGCTATTAAATTAATGTAACCCAACTGTGGCATACCACATCAATATTATTAAGCTATTTAAATACGCTACGTCATTGAATTTTAATTCTTTTTGCAAAAGCATGCTGAATATTTCAATAATTTTATCAATAATTAAGTAAATTTTAATCCAAAGCTTTAGACTATTTTATTTATAATTTACATTAATATTTGTTCCATAAATTGATTTTTCCCTTATTTTAATACGTTCTTCATTAAACTATTCCAATAACAGTTCGATATGTTCCTATGTATATTGCTAAAGTTCTAACGTTGTTTATAATATTATTTCTCAGTCGTCGGTCTCTCTTACAGTAAGGATATGTCCGGTTAATTCTATGTCCTCAAGCCTTGTCATTGATTTTGATTTCAATATTCATATGACTTTAACGTCAACAATATTTAACATGTCTTAGGAACTTCTGAAATATTTCTAAATATTTAAAATGTTATTTTAATCTTTATTGCTTTTCCTTCACTACGAATTTTATATTTAATTGATGAACATAATGTTTTAGCTAATCTATCTATTAAAACCATTGGACCTCAGTGATATTGAAGCTATGAACATTAACGTGTACACTGGCTCATTATACAAATTAAGCTTTTTCTAACTGCAGCAAAGTTGATATATTTTTCCAAATAAACTTGTAAAAACTGGGCAAAAAATACATCAGAAATGGTTTTTGCATTGCTTAGGTCCTGAAACAATAACATCTCTAAGAAAAGCATTTCTTCTTTTATTAACCACTCCTTATCATTCATATGCATATTTGCTAACTGCCATTTACTACTGAAAACCGTAAAGTCAACAAGCAATGTGATGCTTGAAATTCACCAGCTTCTTTCTTTATTTGTTTAGACGTTTTGCAAGTTTAGTAGCGAACGTCTTGCTTTGTTATATAGTCGCTTAGAGAACACATTTGCTGTTACATTTTCGTAAGCTGTATAGAATCGCGCGGGAGTTCGTGTTTACTTAACGTTAGATCATTTCTTAAAAGATCGTTGATGCCAAATTGCATTCTTTGAATCAGGAAACGTTCATATTCCTGTCGAGTCATTTACTATGAACTAGCTTTCAGATAACAGGGCCGGGGTTTGTTTACCAGATGAAAATCGAGGTTTAGCTATGCTTAGATTCTGTTCAAATTGCAGAGCTGTTTCAGGCAGCATTAATACAAATGTTGATAATGCTGAGATTGGGTGTATAATGGAACGCTGGTCATTTAATGCAGCCGAGCAATGAACATATGCATGTCTTAACAGAGATCGTGGCAAATATTTTCAGAGTTACTGAATCAATTAACCTGTACATTGATTGCGAGTGCACAACTTGGTGTCATCTGTGCGTCAGTCATTACGAATTTTGTACAATTATTATCTTGTCTATAATTTTCAACAAAGAGTGCAACGAAATTCTATAAGTATTTTTCTCTCTCATGCATTGTTTTTTTTTTTTTTCGTTGGCTATTTCCTTCATCTTAGCAAGTTAGAATTATTTTACTCATGAATACTTCCTTTTGAAAATCATATATTGCTTTTGAAACTAGGGTTGTCTCTTCTGGAGACTTAAAACATACGCATTTGCTGCAGAGAAAATTTATACACCTTTTTTCACATTGGCTACATACCATTTACGTTTATGAATGGAGCATTCTTTTATAGCAGATTTAAGGGGGGGGGGAAACTTTTTGCAAAATCGTGTGAAAGAACGATAGATAAATTAAGTAATTAAATATTATATATGTCGGAATTCCGCATATATTTGCAGAGCTGGACGTTTGAAACTGAATTAAACAGTGTCTCACTTTCTCATTTGGTGTTTGAACAACATTAATGTTTAGATATGCGTTGAAGCGATCTCGCGTTAGCTGGAACAGTGATTATGTATCGTTAAAGCTTTTGAAAGGGTCTGAGTAATGAAAACCATGAGAGATTAAACGCTGAATTAGTTGGCATAAACAGGATGCTTGTATAGTCACTGCCAGAAAATTAAGCCCTTTTCGGTTATAATACTCCCCTATTGGTGTTTTAAGTAAATAGTTCGAACGTAAATAATACATTTTCACTAATAGTAGGAAAAAGCGTATACCAGAGCTGGCAAAGCTGATGAGCTGAAATAATTGTGATTCGACATAGCTTTCAAAGTTTCCTGCCTTCTCATGCCATTAAATTTTACACGCTAGAAGTTGTGTTCACCAACGTTATTCGCATAATGCATTAATAATGGATTCTTTTCTGATATGTTACATAAAGCAGATTATATATATATTTAAACGCAGATCCCTCATTTTATTATTGAGAACAATCCTCACTGGCTCAATTGTGAGTAGTACAATATAGAATAAAATAATAAATGCCCAAAATTTACTCGGGTGTATACTGAGGGCATTACTTTTTATAAAAATGTTACTTAGAAATTTAGTCCCTATTAAATACCTGCCTTGTATTTTATATAAGAACCATACTGCAAAAGTGTTTACGTAATTTATTCAAATATTTTAAAGAGCTGTATTAAATATAATAAATGCCCAATACAAATAATAATATATTAAATACTAACAATTGGTGTAATAATTAATTAAAACGTTATTAATAATGAAATTACAGATTCTTTACACGGCGTTTTTATAATATATTTTAAATATAGTTAATATTTTGTTTACTTAGGAACGATATACTGCGATATACATAATTGTGTCATTGGGGTTTTTAAGTCTTTCTCTTTACCTTGGCAATCTGTTTAACACATTTAATATTAATTTTCATTATTCACCAATCTATTAGGTGAAACCTTTTGACGGTTTAAAACACTATGTGGTGTAATTAAATTGTTTATCATAGCCGGGAGTGTGTTTATATCCGTATTTATAATAAGTAGCGCATAATAAATTTAAATAAAATTATGGATTGATAAGATTCCATACATCATTCGTCTTATTTTATATTCTAAATGAATGTTTAACATGATTCCTTCAATAAAATTTCCAATTAGCATTCTATATCTAAAACGAATATCTATCTGTATCGCTATGCAGTACTTCATTTGTTTTTCAGAAGTGTATGATACAATGGTAACTCGTTTATACTAGTTTCCGGAAAACGCTTAAAAGTTTAATTAAAGGAAATGGATAGTTAATATATTTAAATATATCTTTCACATAATATGAAAAATAGAATGGAATTCAAAGCAAAAAGCATTAATAATGTTTAGATCAAAAGTGCATTATTTTCATTAAATCTTTTTTTGACATGTGTGAGAATTCTCTAATATGCTGGAATTCAACATTAATTCAAAATATGCATTATTTATAAAAAGTCTGAAATGCAAAATTAATTATTAAAACATTCAAAATTTGGCATTTCAATATAAATGTATAAAGTTGGAAATAGTACTAGAACCAATTTATTTAAAAATAAATCAACTTATTTAATTGGAAATGCTAAATATATTTCTTTAAATTATATAAAATAGCAGTTATGCTTGGCTAAACATTTGTTAAAATGCAGAGAGTGGCTGAAATGATGTTTATAAAAGTGTTGCCGGTTATGGTACATTAATAGAAAATGTTAACATATTCGTACAGAATTTCAATTATTTACTGTAAAAGGAAGAGAGAGAAATATAGTATAAATTAATACAGTTATTACAATTAAGTGCATTTGTATTAAATACATTTAGTAAAAAAAATTAATAAAGACAAGCCAAAAGATAGATACAGCACCTTTAATTTGAAATCAGAATAACTCACGTAGATGGTTGTATCCTCCAATGAAGTGTGTACTGTCATTGACCGCCCACGCCTATGTCTATAAAGCAGGTGGTTGGACCGGAAGTTTGACCAGGGGACATGAAATACGTAAGAGATTTAGTCCTTCCGGAAAGAAGCCATGCCAAAACGTTTTTACCCTCCTTGATTCTTGAGCGCATACTCGCAAAACCGATATAAGTACCCCAGGTTAGTCTTTCAATTGAGCCAAGTTAATTAACTAGTCTTCTTTTTACTTTAAAAAGGGCTAAATGTCGGATAAATTCAAATGGAAGCCTTTTTAGAGGAAAGGAAACGCTCCTTTCTTGTTTATTGCAACACTTATTCATCTTGTTATCATAAAAATATTCTTCAATAAACAATAATAAAGAAATAATTCTATTTTAGTTCATCTTTAATAGTCGCTAAAAGCGCTTACCGAAACAAAATATCCAAAGGGAGAAACTGTTCCATTTGATGTTCAATTAGCATGTAACTAAATTGAGGAAAGAATTATACTTTGAAACTCGATGGCCCGTGAAATACGGCTAACTTTAAATGTCGTTACATTGCAATAAAATTCTTTTATTTTCCTGATGGTTTATATATTTGACACAAAGTTACTTATTGCTGATGCCACTTCTCTTAAGCTATCTTGCCTATTCTTGATTATACTTTTCTATAAACTCTTAAACATCGTTGTAACAATTTTCCTTGTTTGTCTATGCCTGCGCCTTTCTACGCATATAAATGAATTCTTTCATTTCAACTTCTTAAGGCTCTTCTTTATTATTAAAAGAACTTTCGTTGATTTTGTAAATTTTATATTATTATTATTATTATTATTATTATTATTATTATTATTATTATAATTATATTTTTTTCCGTATTCTCTTTGTAGTAAACCATATTGATTTCAACATCTTTGTGTTATTTTGCATTTTATTTGTTATACATAAAATGTTAACTGCTTTATTTTTTTTCTTCCGTTTTTGTAGTAATGTGAATAGTAATTTGCACTTCAAAAATAATATATGAAAGAAATAAAATGCAGACAAAACTGTTCACAGAAATGTCATTAGAAAAAAATAGAAAGTATCAGAAATATAAATTTGATGTAAACCTAAGCTAAAATGTGAACAAGCGGATGATCTATATTTGAACACGATGATGATGATGATGATGATGATGATAATAATAATAATAATAATAACAACAATAATTTACTCCCACATTCTCATAACTATCCAACAACACATGTTTTAGTCTTTGGAACTGTTGCAATGTGTTAATTCTACTACAAAATCTGTCCTTAAACAATTTACTGGTTCTTTTGAAATTGTCTAACCAAATAACTAATTAATGTTGGATAACAAAAGTAGGAAGTGTTTGTAGTTGTAATACAAAGAGTTGACGTTGCACGATCAGTCGTTGCACGTAAGCCGCGCGGGGCCAAGGCCGCGCCAGTCGTCGGTTTCATCAATGTACCAGCTCCCGTTGTATTTCTACTCGCACAACTTTGATCAATAATAGCATACACACACTATTTGTTTTCTTCCATAATGAACTGTATTAAAGTACTGTCCTTTCGCAGTCACTTGTTTCTGACAGCCTTTAATGACATTTGAATTCGCTCGCAGCAGTTGTGCTTCCGTGATTCCTCTAATTTCTGCCCTGATATGATAACCTTTTGTACAATTATTTTTTATCCATTCTAGTGGTAAAATCTCAATATAATACATCAAGTAAAATTTACTTCACTGATACACTGGCGACCAATAATCTCTAATTACTCTGATCACATAAACTTTTAGTTGTACTGATCTCTTAAGCTGATACTGAACTGTAATAAAACAAATGGTTGATCAGGAAATGTATTTTACTATCACAGGTAACCTAGCGTAATCTTGGCCTAGCTTTTTCTGGGCACAATGACAGACGCCCGCCAAAAATAGCTCTCAGCTTTAACTACAAGCTTATAAGACAGTAGGCTAGTAGGCCTAATAGTTTACCCGAATAATTGCAGAAATAGCAATAGTGCAGTCCTGCTGCTGAGTATTTTGCACAAAAAAGCGCACACGCACACCACACACACACACACACACACACACACACATATATATATATATATATATATATATATATATATATATATATATATAAGAACGCTAGTAGTTCGACATATAGCGATTACAACTCTGTGACTTTTTCTTAGTGTTTTGTCCTTTTCTTCTTTACTAATTATTAGCGTTCTTCTTAGATCAAACACCAGTAATAGCACAATAAGAAAGTAAGCCAACGTGCCCTCTATATTTAGCTAATTGCTTAGAAAGGTACTTACATTTGTTAAACCAAAATTTCATAACATTACCTTGGATAGATGTCATAGTGTAAGGTGTAATAAATAACAAAAGCTTAATAATAACAATAAAGTGTATTAGAAAACACAGAGAAAGTAACAAATAAAATTCAAACAACAATAGATAAATAGTAAAGAAGTTAAAAACAAAACACGCAAAAGAACATTTAAATTAATAAGCCAAGTTAAAAGCAACACCAGAGGTGCAAACAATAGAAAAGAAAAATAATGTAACACTATTAACAATATAATTAAATTAACAGTATTATAAAAGCAAAAAAGAATAAAACACTAAGAAAAAGTCACACTTATAATCACTATGTGTTGAACTACTAGAATTCTTCCAAGCGATTACTACTCTTTGTCTTTTTCTTAGTGTTTTATCCTTTTCTGCTTTACTATATATGTATATATGTATATATATGTATATATATATTCATTAAAACAGAAATACAAGGCAAGGTATTATTATTTAAATAATCATCAGGTCTCAGTCAAATGGTAATATATAGGCACTAAATTTTCAATAATAGAAAATTATGCTCAGGGGCATATTTGTGTTACGTATGCAAAAAAAAAAAAAGCCCACCTCAAAGTCGAGTAAATTATATATTCATACATTACATTAAATTATTTCAGGGAATTGATAGGAACGATTTTCAGTTTTCTGAAGATAAAGTACGTGCTCTTTTGAATTACAGTAATCTTAGAGGGTTTATAATTAATATTTCAAAATTACTGTATGTGCAAGAAATTGAAGGGGATCTATTTCTTCTATTGGTTATCAGATAAATCTGATGCTTGGTCACTACCACTTGGTTTTGAATTGTGTATGCATAAGAGAACTAATTTTGTTGATAATTATCGACTTGTGCATCCAAAATCTATCCGGCGGCATGTAACATTATAAAAGCAGCATAATTTCCAAACGCTCCAGATAATGCCTTAAGCTAATTAATGGCGATGGCGCTGTAAAGCGAATGCATTCAAGTGCTCTATTCTAAACCACCAGGAATCATAAGGTAATCTCTGAACGTCAGTGTTATCTTTCCCATGGGTTTTCTACCAAGCGGGCCTCTATTCTAATCCAGTTAATGGCTTGGTGAGTTTGTGTGTTTTATTATTTTTTTCTTACTGTAATAGACATGTCCGTTCACCTACACTGAACTTTCTTTGCGTCATATAAATTCATTTAACTTACCTTTCTTAATACATCGATGTTTTATACAACCATTTTCTAAAATAGTATAAAATTGCATCTCTATATTTTTAAATTATATATAATATTACCTTTTATTTTGACACTAGTATATCTCTTTCTGTTCCTCTTAAAAAGTTTGGTTTGAATATGTTCTGATGCAGAGGTATATATCAAAACCAGTCTTTCTCCATCATTTCTAGATTTCCTTACGATCTCCTGACATTTGCTTTTTACAGCATCCAGGAGAGGCTCTGCATTGGCTCTGTCGAATATCCGCATTCCTATTTTACCTCGAACAATTTAGCTTAAAGTATTTCTCATAATTTATTTTGACATTTGTATTCTTGGTTTATCTCTGTTCTTATTTTGGATTCAGTCTCACATATTAGAAGGCATTGGATCTTATTAAAGAAAGTTACAAGTTTGTCTTTATATATTTTATTTTTAAAAATCATTTCCCAACCTGTTTATTTATCTACTATAGTCTTTCTAAACTAGATATACCCGCATTTAAAACATCTTATAATAGTTAAGAGCTTTAATTTTGCTCTTATTTGCATTTATTTCAAATACTACAGCATTTGGTTTTAGGTACCTTTTAACTAGCAACTTGTTATTTTTATAGCACAAGCTCTGCTTTTTACTGCCTATTTTCACTATATTATATAATATTATAATTTTACGGAGAGAACTTATTGTAATGTATACTTACTTATACTTTTGAGACATTGCTGTCTTTTTCAATTCAGTTGCGAAACAATTTCTTAATTCATTTGCTTATCATTGAGGTACTTTGTCGATATGAAAAAGTAAGCATTTCGCATTTAATTATTTTTATAAGTACCTAGGCAGTCAATTTAAGTACTATCTGCCTTATTTCCTGCTGCTCTCTTTTATAATACAATTGTTCACTTCTTACTTAGAATGTTTTCAATTTCTGCACTTTGGGGTGCAATTTTAAATTATGTACATTTACAGTAATTAACATAGTCATGTTGTGTTTTAAAATCCTCCTTTAATATAAGTACTTTGTTTGCACAACGTCTTCAACTTATTCGATCCTCCTTTTCCCATAATGTTGTTTATTATAGTATAATATGTTAATTTTGGTATAATTTTTTCTTACACGTTTTCTTTTTTTTTATATAGTTTTTTTTTAATTAATGACTTGCATCACTAATTGGGATCTCTGAAATAATAAACAAATACCGGAGGCGACATTCTCTTTCCGTCATTTCAGACGCATGCTCTATGGTTTGCTATCAACCTGTGCCAAGTAGCTTATGCACTTTCGAGTGTTACATGTTGCAGTGCCACGTTGTCACGCCTTGGTCAGAAGATTAAAGAACCTCACTATTCCTCTCTGAAACACAAAAAAATATTAACAGAATCTACCACCCAAATATATGTTTGTAATTAGTAAAGAACTAATGAGAACTAATGAGAGTAGGACATTTTATAACCAGTCATAGATGCAAGTTATTTAAGACATCCAAGGGCAATGGTAGTAAGATTTTAATGCAATGTTCCTGAACAAACTTTAATGTGCTTTCTTTATATGAGGATTTAATGTCAGTAATATGACACCCGTTTAATTAACGCAGTGCGTTAACAAATTGGGATTAATTACAACCTTGCCTAATCAGCGTTTTAGATTTGTTTTGAAGGTACTGAGTGAGAAGTATCATATAAAGTTAAAGATTATGCATTCGATACTTAATGTTTGATAATTGTTCGTATTTCGAAACCCATGCTATTTTAGCTTTAAATTAATATTATACAATTTGTTTATTAGTCTAACGAGAAACAGATATCAGTTATTTAAAGCACTGTAATGAATAAGCCAACTAATAAAATCTTGATATCTATAACAATTCCTAATCTTTTTATTTATACAAAAAATATAAAACATATTCAATTTTCATATCCATGCTCTATGGGCAATTTGCAATTTTTGTGAATTTATGCAAATTTTATCCATAAAGGAATCGCATTTTGAAAAGTAGAAACAAAAAGGAAAAACACAATAATTTTTCTTTTTATGCATCATTATGACCTTTAAGCATTAAGAGAACAGACATTTTTTATTCGCCAGTTGATTTGGTTTATGGACGCTGTTTAACATCTAAGGTCATCAGTGTCCCATACAATTCAGGGCGTGAAACGACCGGCAAATTTTGCTCAGAGGTCTCTTCTTTCAGGCTTGAGTTTCTTTTTCGTACCGTAAATCTACCATACCGTCTTTAGTTCTCTTCCAGATGAAGCCATATTTAAGACTTTTACGCCCGAAAAAAATTCATCAATAATGTTAGGGATTGCACCCGCAATCTTGGGTTTAGGAGGCGTTAGGTATCGTTTCCACTACACCACCAGGACCGACTTAATTATCCAGTTAGGTATATCTGCATAAAAATATTTTGCAATTGATGTTTTGTATAACGCAGTTTAGAATGTTATTTTATGTTTGTAAGCAAAAATGATTTGTAATTTTACTTGTTAAATTAGACTAATTGCTATATATCATTAGTCGCTATCAAATTTAGGATTAGTCTAAAGTCATTCTTTAATCTTGTTCTGCTGGTACGATGCAAGCTGTACAATCAGTGTTCATAAAAATCTAAACGAAGTTTACCGGCATAATTCATTGGACTCAATGCTGATATATGTTGTGCTTACATAAAAAAATCGTATCACGGTATGTTTTTTACATCTGCACTCCATTTGTTTATGCATATATTGACGGATGCGTGATTTCTACGCCTTACATATCCCAGAGCCGTTGCGAAAAGTCATCCACGCATGGAATAACGTTGTTCATCGAGCCATAAGGCAATAGCAGGGCTTCATTTCAGTACACGTCACTTCATCCCATCTCTCCGCCTTTCCATTCTTTGTTGCTCCCCAGCACATATCACAAACCGTAATGCTTCTAACAACAAATGAATCCCTGGCATATTTTAAAGCACAATAAGCAAAGCTCAGACTGTTAAAACAAATAATTTTTTTTTTCTTTTAGGGCATGCAAATGTCATACAGTTGCCTTATGTATGTGGTATTAAATTGTTTTTTATCCTTTATTATATTAACTTTTGACATTTTACAAGAGTAAGCCTGCAGAATTGGATTTTTTTTGCGTTAGCTGTTGTGTTGGAAATTGAATAAATGCATAATTTTGTTAGTTTTCTTAGCTTTGATTAATTCTGATATACTGACGCGCTTTAACCCTCTACTGCATGGCACTGCCAATTGGAAACAATAGATTTTATTTATTTAATATTTTACGTAATCTTGCAATATGCAACGGAAGTCAACAAAAATTACTGACTTTGTGTAATAATAAATTTTTTGTGCTGTTAGATTGTGTAATAATAAATTTTTTGTGCTGTTAGATTGATATTTCAGCCGGCAGCCTCCATTTGTTTTTATGACTGCTTTTCAAGTGCATCCTTGAATGGGTGTTATTTTTACATTATTTCTATTTATATAATAATTAATATAATTTAGACAATTATATCCATTTCATATTCTTATTTATACGTGTAGCATTATTTCATTGTTAAAGGTTATAAATTAGATTATTTATTAGTTAATAAACAATTTAATAGCAACGCCGTGAGCATAAATATATACTAGTGTTAGCTACATAGAGATACTTCACATACTTTCTAAATCTGTATATTATAGGAATGTACTCATTATAGATATCTTTATTTTATAGCAAATGAAATGAAAAGTTTCCCAGAGGACAATGAATGTGACATTAGTAGAATGTGCCATTGTTAAGAAATAACGTTAGAAAACAAAAGGAAATAGTTCAAAACTTAGTAAATATAAGTCTATATATATAAATTATAAATGAATCATCATCACTCAACGTGCCAAACAAAACCGTTAAAGGCTTGTAAACTTATAAACAGAAATACTTCAGAAACTCAAGGGAAAATGTTCTTCTTATTTTTTTGTCATTCTTCAGTGATACCAGCATTCAAAAAGGAAGTATAGCGAACCATTTTAATATATCAGAATTATACCTCTATCGAAATTGTACTACAATCTTTTTGTTATTCGTATTTAAAACGACTTCATATAGAATCACGATTTTTGGTGTATTTAAGGAATATTGGAATAATAGAAAGCCATGACGACAGTTATAAAAGTGTAGAAAAATGTAGCTTTTGAATGTTTATAAAACTTCAAGGTGGTAGGTAACCAAATTTGAAAACGAATAGCTAGAAGAATAAGGTGTCTAATTGTTTTAATAAATATGATTATTTTTGGAAGAATTAACTGAAGAAGATGGAATTGAACATTTTCATAATTGTAATCTTAATTTCAAAATTAAAGAGTATCTCAAATTTTGGAAATATGCATTTTAAAGATAAATTTTCCATTTGAATATATTTTATAGGAAATATTTTAACGGCATGTTCCATTTGTCTGTCTTTACCGTTTATCGAAAAATAATTGTCATGTTGTCTGAACCACATGTGGTGTGAAAAAAATCAACCAGTTTGTAGCACTTAAGTGTTAAGCAAACTACCATAATAAATAAAACGACAGTAAAATAAAAATTCTATACATTATTATATTAATTGAAAATAAACTTTTAACAACAATATTATAAATATGTATGTAAAAGGTGTTAACAACACTGTAGTGTATAGTCACGGTAAACCAAAGGAAAAGATTATCATGTAAAATTATAAACTTACACCGTGCTAGTTAAAAATTAAAAATATTTCCCCCTTTTACCGTATACATTAAGCCTGTGGCTAGCTCTATCGCCGCAAGATATTTACTTCCGAACATCCCCTCTAATAAAACATTCTTTATCGACGCCACTTATGCGGTCAATTTATACAGGCCAATAAATAAATACCAAAGTGTTGCTTCCGGAGATAAAAGCAGTCAAGCGAATTTTTTAGCTGATAACTTTTACCAGGAGTAAGTCTATAACAATATTGAGAAAAAAAATGTCTGTACTTGTATAGATCGTACCACTTTTCAAAATAAAATTACTCATTTTTATTCTAGCTCATTTTAAATCTTTGGTTTTAGCTAAGAAATTGTGATGATGCTAGACTGAAAATATTAATATTCAAAAACATATATGCCATTATATGTGTGTAGAATGGTTAGGGGTTAAATTGGAAGGAGACTTTACCTGGTGTACTTGCCAGAATTCTTGTAAACATGTAAAAAAAATAATGTTCAACTCTCGAAAGTCTAAGTTTATAGAAACACATTCTTACATTTGCTTTTGTAGCAAATTGCATATACCTGTACAAATAATTGATAGCATATATACTTTTAAAGCATATAGATGTAATACTGTAAACATTTCTTCGCTCTTTCTAAAAGTATTAATTTTTAAAATGTGCTATTGGTTGTCGCTCTGAATACATTTATCTTTTCTCGACGCCTGTAGATTAGACGTGAATTCTGTAGGTGTTAGTGCTTAGTTATAAAAGGAATTAAATGAAAGAATTAATGATGGCGCAAATGGGCTCGGAGTCCTTGGAGCCTCAAAACTATCTGGTATTCGTCTTTTCAGGATATGAACAAATTCCGGAAAACGCCTATCGGAAATCGAGCTCAGGACCTCCGGTTTAGAAGTATAAAACGCTACCACTAGACCACGGAGGTGGTCAGAATATGATTCTCCCGCCAGTCACGTAAAATTGTAAAGTTTTAGGGGGTTTAAAATTTATACTTGTTATACAGGATGCTTTATGTGGAGCTAACATGTTTCTTTCTTTATTTACTTAAATGAATGATGCTACCCACAACTTATTATACCTCAAATGTAGAGTATCCTTGCAAGATTATTAACCTCTATAGAAAATGTTGAAAATGTCCTCCCTCCTGCATAAGACATAATTCAATACGTCGTTTCATGTTACTGGCCTCTCGTTGGAGAACTGTGTTGTGAATACCATTAATCTCGTGTCAAATGTTTGTTTTAGCCAATGTCTGGGGGAGGGGGTGGCGTAAAGGCTGTCTTTTAAATAATTCCATAGGAAGAAGTCTGGTCTCGTCAAATCAGGAGATATTGGTAGCCACAGGTTCTTGAAGACTATCCGGTCGTCAAAGAAACTTTCAATTAGCTCCATGGATTGGTTTATGTATGTCATATAGCGTCATCTTGTTGAAAATACCCATAACCCTGCTCTACATCGTTTAGTTGCTCATCAAACTCCATGAAAATCCGGCGGTACTCTGCAGTGTCCACAATCTGGTCAATTAAAAAAAAAAAATTGTCCCAGTTTCCTCTGTGCGGATATTGCGTACAAAACTCCGATTTTAACTGGAGGCTTAGGTGCTTCATGAATGACGTGTGGATTTTGGACGACCCAATAGCGTGAGTTCTACGAGTTCACATGCTTCTTCTGTGAATCATGTGATAGACAACATGTCAGTATTTTGCACAATGAACTCCGTGTTGTGTTATGCTTTATGCAGGAGGGGGGACAATTTTAATATTTTCTATAGAATACTCTGAAAATCTATTAGAATGTTTTTAAAAGGAGTTTTTTGTGAGAATCTAAAATATTTCAGCCTGCCACTCGTTAACATTTTGCCAAAGATTCTTGGTATAGAGGTTAATAATTTCCCTAAGATGTTCTACATTTGAGGTATAATAAATTGTGATCATTCGTTTTGAAATAAATAGAGAAAGGTATTACATCAATATAAATCATTCTTTATAATGCTCACTAACATATTTTAAAATTTTGTTTATTTTATTCTTATGCATTTCGGGATTTTTAAAACGATTCATTTCAAATGTGTTGGGTTAAGGGCAGGACTGTGTTGAAAGTAATTCACCAATGTGCTAGCAGGAGAGGGGGGAAGGGGTTGCGAACAGCGAACAGACACGAAGCAAAAGAAAGCAGAAACAATGGTTATTTCACAGTAATAATACAGTTATGGAAGTTGACCAACAATCGAGAATACCATTATCACTTAAACTGTCTCCAACATTTTCATTTTTTAAAATACTCTCTTCTGCTTCAAATCCAGAACTTAGTACGTACGCTGTCTCATCACATAAGAGTTCCGTAACCTTATCTGTTGTATCTGCTTTTCAAATTTAGTTCAGAATCATATGTAACTTTTTTTCGCCACCATCTTCATTGCCTTTACCTGTAGTTTTTATTTTTTTATATAATACACATACATTAACAAACTCTGCCCTTTGGCCAGAATTACGTTTCATTTTATTTTACAGGCTTATACCTCTTCATAGTAAGACTGTATTTTAATTGTGATGTTTTAATACAAGCATTATTAACATCAATAGAACAATAAAATAGCCCGACAACTGAATGACACCTGAAATGAATGCCAGCTCAAATATAACAGTAGTTGCCAACGTTAATTATACGCTTAGAAAGTGTTCAACAATACGTGGAAATTCCGCTAAATTGTATTTTTACTCAATCTCTTTAGGCAAATGTAGAATGTAGGGCGGTTAAATTGAAAATTTGTGTTTATTTTATTGATTTTTCTCATGAAATAACTCGAAACTAAAATAAATATTTAACACAGGACGCGTGATTTCACTGCGAATCCTCTTCAGCATTTTTCTGGTTTAGAGTGCTTACAATCAAAAAAATCTAACGTGAATGTGAAAACCAATTTAATAATTTTTTTTATTTTTTTCGCTTTTAATCTCAAATAACTCATTATTTCAGAAGTGTATTTTGGAAGAGCTTGAATAGTGAGATTATTTGAGTTACGTGCCGTCTGAGCGCCGCTTCTTAATGGGAACGTGCAGTCGCTGTAACCAAAAAAGGTGTGATAGAGAGCAGCGCTTAAAGTTAATATTTTTATATTAGTGTTCATATTTTTACTGAAAGCATAACACTATACTGACACAAAATTGATAATAATAAAGCACTAACATGTGTTATAAGGGAACTGCTGAAAACTATGTCCTTCGGTTACAATAAATTGCTGGCATCTGCATAAGGAATCCCCCCCCCTTTTTTTTAAAACTTTTCTCCTGTTAGAACATGGCACTTCAGAACACGTTTCTTGTCATTGGCAGATCCTTCCTCTTATTACGTAGTCTTGGGATGGGATGAGTGGGGAAGAAGCGAGCAACAAATGGTAATTTTGCTTGGAGAAAGGTACAAAGAAGGCTTAGGGAAATTAACCAACAGGATATAGAAGCAGAATGCAGAGAGAAAATATCACTTAGTTTAAGCGACGAACTCAATATCAGATGGGACAGAGAGATGAATGTATATATTCCATGAGTTCGCAAAATGAATTGGGTCTAGCATGGAATAAATTGGGGGCATGGGAGGCGACTGAAATAACAGCTGCGACTGGGCAGAAAATATGCGCTTTTTGAGGAGACAGAGAAAACTGGTGGCACAACTCTGCCGTTCTAATGGACTGTCCAGGTACCGAAAGTGGAGGTTGACTGCACTTGGATCTAAGTTTGCTAATTTGAATAGGGATAAGTTAGCATGTTGGAATCTGTTTGCACAGGAAGACAACTGGCTAAAACTTGATGCTCATCTATACAAAGTTCATAAAATTACGAACGATTTGTTGGAGTAGACGGGCTGTTTGAGTCTGAGACTATGTGTGTACGTGCAAGTATGTATTTTTATATTTATAAATGCGTGTGGGTACACTCATATTTTAGTATTTATGCTTAGATGATGATAACTGTAAATGTATTTGAATCGAATAATACACTATACACTTTATGTATATTGCCCAATTAAGAAAGAAACAACACAACACTCGCCCGGGAATAGCTGCGCTATGTCTGCTACAGTCAGCAAGTAAGCAAGCAGGCTTGTTACCCCTCCATGGCGTGGTAAACGAGTGGGCTCATAGGAAAAACTCCAGGCGCCGCGGGGGAACGCATCATTGATCGTACTCAGGAGAATTAATGTATTAGCTTGTAAACGGATTTTAAATTCCTATTAAAAGATTGTAAACATATTTTGGCACACTTTTTTATTCAATTATATTATGTGATTGAATAAACGCTTTTATTCTCTTAGTGCTGCTCTGGTGTTATTATTTTTTTTAAATCAATTCGGGATTAAGGATTTATGTGCATATTCCTATAGCGACATATTACCTCCGTCTATATTTTCTCTTCTTCCTTTTCGTGGCATGATCCATGCTTACTCCATACTTACTCCTATCAGTTGTAAAAATAAGAACCAGGAGCGAAACGCTCTAATGCAAAACTATAGCGAGAAATCTTTGAATTTGATTGGTATGAAATTCAACGTTTCCTTGCAGTATATTGACTGGACGTATCATGGCAAAGTAGGAGTGAAAAATTCGTAGTGCTAAAACTCCCCACTTTTTACTTATATGTGGTATCGATATTTGTGAAATGCCGATTCTGATATCGACCTCAATATCACAAATAGGAACTCCCCACTCCTGTTAATGGAGTTCACGCGCGATTACACCCTTCTAAAGATTCATCTCCCCAGACATTGGATCGTCGAAATACCTTCGGCGTCGATGCTAAAGCTATGTGTCTAGGGAGCAATACATTGCGACTTCGGGCCCGCTCCAAAACCGATGGCATTTTTCGGCTCAGCAAATTTGATGTATGGCTCTGTTAGGAGATGAAATTGAAACCTGATGATTCACTGTCGCAACTCTGGAAAAAACCAAAATGTAAAGCCCCTTCAATAGCCCTCAAAGATGCAATGCAAGAGTTGGCCTTGCAGGTATATCTACTTTTTACTGTGCAGTAATGCTACAGGCTTAAATGTGGGAGAACGACTTTTTACCGAATTCTGTATAGCAGATTTTTTTTCTGGAGTGCTTTCAATCAAAATCTATCCCTTTCTTTATAGTTTCTTATAAATATTCGATTAATTGAAGGCGTTTAAATGTATTATCGTAACCATCAAACAAGATCGGAAAATTTATTATTTCGTTTCAAAATTAATCTTCCCAGCGGATTAGGGTCTTTCCACATATCGTCTTCTTTTGGGTGACAATTGTAAGGTCTATTTAGCCATTTAAAAATACGTTCGTTCCACTTTGGTTTATTTTGTTTTATTTTATTACTTAAGTTAAAAATGTTGAACGATTCTGTTATATTTTCATTTCTTGTTGTCCTTTTTGGTTACAACCAGTCACATACCTTAAGATTGCCTTTCTTTTATCGATTCTATTCAGGCCCCATTTCTCGGTGCATACACCAAAATCTGTAACGCTTTCGTTCTATAACAATTTTAAATTGCATATTATCTAACGGAGTATTTACCGAATAGTGAACAACATGAATTTAGATATACTCTGGGTAGACTGTGTGTTTATAGTAATGTAGTTAATACAAAAGAGAAGGAAATGAGCTTGGTTGGGGACACAGTTTTTGTGAATTACAAAGAGCGTTAAGGGAATAGGTAAGTTATAATAATAATAATAATAATAATAATAATAATAATAATAATAACAACAACAATAACAACAACATTTACCTAAAAACGCTGTTTAGCATCGGGCACTAGTATCTCATTCAATTCAGGGCGTGAATCGGCTGATAAATTTTGCTCAGAAGGCTCTTTTTGAACCCTAAATTTCCATTGATCCTGCTTGAATCCGCAACGTTGAGTCTACGAGGCAAAGATGGTTAATTATAAAATATTTGCTAAACAATGTAAAGGAAAATATCAAAAGCTATCCAAAATTCTACTTAACCCATTAGTACTTAATTTGTTTTAAATTGACAAACTCTGTTCATTATTGCTAATTAGAGATGCGTTAATTCAAAAGTTACTATTATGAAGGAAATTTGGTTATATGGTCATCACTTTTGTAGTTTTGGGCTGTTATCATTTGAGGTCGCTGGACTCTGTGGAACCATTTGTTACCTCATAATATGTATTATGAATATAATCGCAGAAAAACATTGTAAATATAAAATATATTATATATTATAAATTTGATGAATAAAATAAAATTAATTTATCTCAAATTTCTGCATATATATATTTGTCAGTTTCCAGATAATTTACCAAAGCAAATATTCAAGTTTTATTAGTGGTATCTAGAAAAAAACAGTAAATACATAACGTCACATTACACTTTCTACAGTATGTTCTACTCTTTTCTTTATCGTTCTCAAACGTTTTCTCAGATTGTCGCTTTTATTAATGGGCTTCTGGTTATAACTTAAATCTCTGATACTTGAAGTTGAGATTTTGACACATTTTTTTGTCGTCTTCTTGCTAATATTCTTTATAAACCTTTCTTGAGACGTATCCTAGCAATATGCTTTCTAAATTGTTTTAGTTGAAGAGAATTATTTTCATTGCACCTGTTGAAGGCTAAGAGTTGTTTATTTATGGACGCTCTTTAACATCTCAGGTCATCAGAGTCCCATTCAATCCAGGGCGTGAAACGGATGACAAATTTTGCTCAGAGGCCTCTTCTTTCAAGCTTGAGATTGTTTTTCGTGCCGTAAATCTACGACATGGGGCCCATGGCTTTACTTCCTTTCCAAAGAAAGCCATACTTAGGATATTTATGCCCTAAGAATCTATCGATCCTTGCCGGGATTGAACCCGCAATCGTGGGTTTAGGAGGCAAGTATGGTTACCACTACACCACCAGGATCGATTAAGGAAGGCTAAGTGTGCATTGCAACTGTCATATCCACCTTCCTAGAGAAAAGGTACCCATACGATTTTTTCCCAAACACAGCAATAGAGTATTTCTCAAGCAGCCAGCCATGGAGATAAATTTCTCCCATGAAGTTCTTCTTTGTGTTTACTGGATGGGGATGTTCTTTTAAAACAACATAAGTTCAAAATGTTTCTTTTCCTTCTTCTTTATAATATTATCTGGTTATATAAGGTATCTCTTCGTTCCGCTCATTCAAAACAGCAAGTAAATCATGATTTGTGCAGTAGTTTTTGAAGAGCCACTTGTCGGATCTTCAATATTTGACATCTTCAAAAGCACCTAAGTTCCCAGGAGTAAATCTATGAAGCTCTGCCCTCTTATATAGTAGAGTGAATAATTGTTAAAAGATTCGTCATTACCACACATATCCCAGAGCTTATAACCGAATGTTGCTTTATTCTGTCTAATTGCTTAATGAATATTCATAATGTGCATAATATCTCACAATAATTTCGTTTACCGATGTACGTTTTCTGAAAAGTTTCCCCACTAATGGTAAATTCGCACTGTAGCTAATGGTTTTATTTTGAACAATTTGTTTTCATTATCCCTTTTGATGTCATTGAAATGCAGTATACTTATTTTATGTATTTCTTCAAAATGGACTGAAAACTTTTTTTAAATGTTTATAAACCCCAGCATATTTTTCAGTTTCCTCTATTACCCAATTTTTAACAACCTACAAAAAACTTGCATGTCCATTTCCATAAAATTTTGTTTCATTTCTTCAGACAGACGATTAGCTTTTTCCCCTAAATCAGGAAACGAAAATTTAAGAGTATCATCGAACCATTTAACTTATTTTCGAATCCTTTTGCAGGAACATCAGTAATTTCTACTTAATCTTGAGTGTACCGCCTGTGGTGCCTCAGCAGTAAAAAGAGGCGTTAAACACCATTAAAAAACCTTGAGAATGTAAAATTTCTTGCCCCTCCCCCTCTGGAGGAAAAGATATCATGTTACTTTTTATATCCTCAGGAAAAAAGTAGTATGTTGCCTTTTTAATAGTTTTTAAAATATTGACTAGCTATTAGGAATAAAATCTGAAATAAATCAAAAGTAGGCGAAATCGCCACCGTAATGCCCTTGTCTTGGTTTTAGGACAGCTAACTTAGAACTTTTGATACACAGACTACGTTAAAGTGTTTGAATGAATATGAATACCAAATTTTATTTCAGCATATCACCTTATACTCAGCAACAGGAAATATCCAAGAGATCCAAAGAAAGCATTCCACTTTTAACAACACTGAACAACTAAATAAATTAGCCAAAGTGAAGACATCTTTATCCATTATTGGATTGAAGCGTACTCTACCGTATTAAATTTCTCTTGTTCTTTTCAATGTCATACATTGTTTAAAAACAACAGAGCTACGACTGTCCTCATTGTTGGAAATGGGCGCTAATAGGTTAATAATAATTAACTATAACAGATATAACATGTGCAATACTTGTTTCCGAATGCTTCCCTATTCGTTTGAAATTGAGCATTCCCCAATTCCTGAATGAGAGTGGTGTAGCTGTCTTTTGAGACCGGGAAGCCCATAACACGCAACAGGATCAGCATTCGGAATACTGGCACGGCCACAGATTAACTATTTGGAAATAAATGTCATATCTGATTCAGATATGAAATAAAATGTTGACATGTACCAACAATTTTTGGTAACGTATATTAACTAGTAAATGCTTTATTAGTCAACTTAAATGTTCTGAAATAATAAAAATATGCTAGATTATAGAAAAAAGTACAGTATAACATAAATGGAAATATGTTGCAAATGCGTATGTAGAAACAAACCTCAAAGAAAGCAGTTTTAAAAAGGCCTCATTGACTCAACTAGTGAGTTTTCTTACAAAGAACTCACAATATAGTTAGTTGATTTCCTACAGTGACTAGCTCAAGTATCAGATTATCTTTTTATCATTCAAAAGGCTTGAACTCGATGAAGTACTAAAATAAATGTGAAATTTACAACGAATACCTACCATGTATTTGTTCACAAGTATAAACATCCAAAGAGGCCTTTCGGCACAAAGAATCTGGACCATGTTTATACCTCATAAATTAGTGCTTATAATGGGTGTTATAAATGCCATCAACAACAGACATGCAGTATTCTATAGGACTAGAAAACAGTTAGTTCGGGCTCATGATGAGTGTAGCTGGTTTAATCGAGAGTGCGTTTTATGGGACTGTAAAGAGTGGGAAGGAAACCGATACCTGCAGTCTGACAAACTTGTCAAGTTAACTATGTTCTGTTTTACTTGTGTATCTTAACTATGTGAATCATTTCAATGCTACTTTTCATAGTTTTCGAATAACTTTCATCTTATATAAATTAGTTATATATTCCATTAAAACATATGTGTGTAAATTTTAAATATTAAAATCACTGATGTATAATAACGCAACTAATTAAAATCAATAAGACGTTCATATACCTATAGAAAAGACGAATAAGTGAAAAGTGATGCAAAATGTTTCGGGATAACTAAGTGTCCTTCATAGGCGAACAAAATAACCAAATAAGTAGTTAATAGAGAAGAGAACTCAGCAATCCAAAATATTGTGTGTTTTGTGTATAAACACCCAATTTTTCGTTTGTATTATACCAGCAGCTTATTCGGTATTTAATGAATGTGTACTAATAGCTATTGTATTAATTATGACTGAAAGCCAATTTTAGAAATACCATCGAAATACAGTTAGGTTTTCTGAATTACACAAACGAGGAGACGCCAATTATCAATGTCCAATAAGCATGTGCAGATAGCAACTTGTAGTTAGTTTAAAGGTGTCTTTGTCAGCCAGTAGTTGTGTGTTCATGTACTGTTCGCGGCATTAAGATAGAATGTAGAACAGCCAGAAGAGGTGTTCGCCAGGTATAAATTCTATCTCCGTTATTGTTTAATCTCCTTATAGAGATAGCTCGGATGCGCTGTTAGCGGAGGAAATGAATGCTCCTAGTGGATGGTACATGAATTTTTGTACTTTTATACATATTTTAACTCTAACAAGAGATGATTTGCAGAAAGGCATTCATACCCTAGCAGATTTTTGCCTTAAATATGGTATGGTGGTAAATGTTAATAAAATAAAAATTGTGACATTTAAATATGGCTAAGTGTATGACAGAGGTTAAAAATTGTACTAGAGTGGACAATAAATATGAAATGTGTTTTTATTTGGGAGTAACCTTAATAATGAGTGGGAAATAAAGAAAACTCGTACTACGAATATCTAAACTTCAGCATGGGTTCCCTTGAAAATACCTCTCGCTCCTCCCTTTTTCTTGTCATTTTCCCACAACATAGTTATTTTACATTTTAAGTCGATATTTTTATGATTCCACTTAAAACACTCTTTTTTGAGTAGTGTTTAACACCCGTTTAAAACACTCTGTTTAGTCTAAATAAACCATAATTTTTTTCATCGCAATTGATTTCTGCATGCACATGTTTAATGTTGAATTCAGGAGATTTGAGGAAATCAGAGCAAAATTATTATATGTAAGGGAACTCTTAGAAGATGAAAACTGAAGAGAAACAATTAAAAACAACACAAAAAGCATCTTATGAATCAGGCTAAAACTTTACAAAACTATTCTCTGGAAGTGATGAAATGATGATTCTTTCCCGTATTTTAATGCACATTTATTCTTTAAGTTCTTCCAGTTTCCTCAGCCAGAATTTTCCATTAATTAACCCAGTCCTTGCGGAGTTTAAAAATATGAACTGCATGCAATGGGTAACACTGGAGAAGCATGCATGCAATAGGGGTAAATAAATTACATACACGCAAGAAAATGACATCATTATAACATCTGAAGATTTTAGTAATAATTATATCTGCAGCCTAGAAGCCTATCCAAGACAGAGCAAATATAACGCAAATAAATACATAAAAATTATTTACGTATAAATGCCGAATCATAACACTTGTGCAATTATAAGTAGCAATTTTACATATACACACTATTAAAGGGAATGTACCCTGTACAGTTTTTGCAGACAGTATCGGTGCCAAACAAGGTTGTATGTCCGCACCAGCAAGACCAGCCTTGTCGCTGAGCCCACATACAAGCAAAAACTGTCCATTAGATAAATGTATACCTCATTCTAAAGCAAACTGCTTTACTAACTACTAGATGGGCTTTACAATAATCAAGCAATTCTGCTAAATTCAAAAACATTTTCCGATTGCGTTAACTTTCCATACATTAATGTTATTAATGTAATAATAAAACACCGGACTTTATGTCTGATTTTATTAAAATGACTATTTCAGGATTTCATATTGTCCCTTCGTGACTAATCGCTTCGATTTCAGCAACGAGAGATATCTTCAGTATAGAATAAAGGTATTTCTAACTTCTTGCAGAATATACTCTAATATCACCTGACATACTTCTTGGGTAGTTAAATCAAGATCGTGGGTATGCCTATCTCGCAACACTAAATTCCAATTTTTGCGAGCACTATGCCCTATTGTTTTGTATTGAATTGCTGTGTTTATAAATTTCAATTGCCCCTCTTTGCAATCTGGCATTATATTTAGATGTCGCCGCAAAATTCAAGGGTTTCTCGAGCTACCAAAGACTATCAAATTCCTATCATTCTGGCAAAAATCACTAAATCCAAAATTGCGTTTTGGAGATAAAACGATTTTGAAGTTGACAATTAATCTTAAAATACCTTATGCAATGTTCATAAACTAACTTACTCTTGAATATTAGTAGGAATAGAAGTAACTAATTCCATTTTGTGGTTTCCACTTTTAAAGATGTAAAATCTGAACTTAATGATAATACAAGGTATCTGCTGCATAGTAATATTACTTAATAAGTTCTGCAAGACTATAAAACTCCCTTTTTTATTAAAACAGTGTTAATATTCTCAAAACAGGACATTTTAGACTTAGAGACCTCTACCGAACGACATTGATGTAAGGAAACTCTTACATTGGCATCACAAAATGTGGATGACAGAAATAAACGAAATTGTCCAATTCCAATCCGTAAATATTTTTTAAAAAGTGGGAACCTCTGGAACTAAAGTTGTTTTTGCTAAAGACAACAGTAAATAAACGAATTCGTTTCTACCTCACATAACAAGGAATTCCTTGAGGATCAAACGTCTAATGCTATAAATAGACTATCACCTTCCTCCGGTAAGGATTTGTGTCATACCAGTAAAAACAACTATGACGATTTAAAATGCATATTAAGTTTGGAACTGCGACCGGTCCCAGGTCTAGTGGTCAGCGTTTCTGGGTATTATTTCTGGAATCCCATGCTCTGTTCCCAGATATGTTATGGGTGTTCTTCCTTTTTTAGGAAGCTTGCATCCATGATCTGATTAGATTAGGTTTCATTTGGTTTAAGGACGTCCCGGGCACGCTATAATCTTCATCATACCTGTGGTTGTCGTAACTGCCTGCGCATTAGGTACGCACTAGCCTCAAACACAGCTACAATACCGTCACTGGGGAAATGTTCATGTTCCTCGGGAACACGGCATTGAAAAATGAGTTTGGAGCCTGCTTAGTCTCTTCTTATAACCAACTTCATTATGTAAACACATACATAATTTAATTGTCTTATCACAATAATGGGTGAAGTAACTTTGGACGATACAGTTAACGAATATTTTCCTTTCAGGATTACCGCCTGTGGTGCCTCAGTAGTGAAAACGGGTGTTAAACACTACACACACACACTCACACACACACACACACATACACACACCTTTCAGGATTCCTTATAGGTTTTTCAAAACACCTTCAGCTGAGATGATACCTTCCTGTCTCTTATTTATGTCTCTCCGGAATAAACAATTTTGTATTTTCTTTAATACGAGAGGTACTGAGCCTTTCGAACATTGGTGAATCAGCTAATGCGGCCGGTTGCGTAATTGTTATATAATTTTTATATTTGTTAGCCAAGCTGAGTTTAATTTTTAGTTTGCGCTACAAAACACATTAATACCTATTTACAATGCTTCCACCAAGTGTAGTGCTTATTATATGCTCCAATAATAAACCCACTGACGTTACTTCTAATTAGAGGATTGCTCTTTCACTATTTATTTCGAGTTAAGCACTTTTTAGATAAACAAATTAAAACCTGGAGGCAAAGTCCCAATCTGAGAAAGCTCCAATCTACGTCAATGCTGGCAAAAGTCAACAAGATATGTTTGGAGGGCTGCGGGGGAGCAACCCTAATGCTATTATGATGACTGCTTTAGGCAGTCAGAGAGATTACTGGCTGGATATATGACTGAACAGATGAACAAGAGACGGCCAGCTCAAACAGACAATAATCAAATGTTTGCAGTATGTAACCGCTTTAGATCTAAGCCAGCGAAACTTCAGATATAAATCACTTTCGATTCAAAGGCGATTAACTTTTGTTGCTAGCAAATCAGATCCATATGAGAGCCATGTTGTGACGGTCAACGTCTGTCATTGTAAAGCGACGAATTAAAGAACAACTGAAGTGACCTGCTTTTCTTCACTATGAACAACCACATTAATTAGCAAGAGTAGTTTTTGAACTGAGTAAAAATCAGCAAGGAGGTGAAGAATGACTGGAAAAATTCAGTTGTACTTTTGTTTAATTAACTAACGAAAAATAATGATGATAAAGAGAGACAAAATTCATAGTCCTTTGAATCTATACTGATCATTGCTACTGCAAACTGAACGAAGGGAGCTGGGTGGGACTTTCGTTAATTCAACACATACAAAATATAATGTTTTAAAGAATATGCATTACAAAAATTGTTTAATCCTTATGGCATTTAGCCTTAATGTACATTCAAATAGGTGTTTACGTAACTACAACAGAAAGTGGCACTATACGGTACAAACGAGACGGTAAAAGCACTATGTTTTTAATTATTACAACCTATTTTCACACATGTGGAATTACTTCATTTTTATGAAATATTGTAATGTGTGTTGAAGATGTAGATATTGCGCTCATTACAGATTCGATAATTTTTTGGTCATTCATAAAAAATTTGAAGTAGCCAGCAAACAGTTTAAAGAGGGAGAATCATGGAGGACGATTTAGATGTTTATTGTGAGCTTCCAAAAGAAATATTAGGATAAGGAATACTAAGCAAATCTAAAAATAGATATGACTAAAAGCATAAAAATATCTATTGGTGGAAATCAAAGTAAACGAGGATGCTATGTTTACATACATGTTTGATGAACGCTTTAACCTATAGTTTTGTATTATACATATTACGTACCGATACTTGCAGTAGAGAAAATACGAACTTTTTTGTTGTATGTTACGTTCGAAGAATTCAATGATTACGTCTTTACAACAGAATTTATGTTATTTAGTACTATGTCTCATAACCTTCTTCATAATAAAACGGTTAACTGCTCACATAATGCACATTACAGGCCTCACCATCCTAGCCCCAGTAACGTGGGCTTGTCCACCACATAAAAGTAGTATTCTAACGTGGTAAGGCAGTGCTTTTATCCTAATATATTCGATTCTTCTTGATGTATTAATAAGTTGTTAAAAGTGGAGTCCGGAAAATAAATACAATAATGCATATTTCTACTTTTGGTACTGTTTTCAAGATCTGAAAGAAGTGAAATTTCATATAGTATAAAAAGAAATAAAGGGCATTGCCTATTCTACTAGTGCAACAATGTGTTTTTTTAATATATATTATAGGTAAATTGGGGGCAAAGTATAATTATTAAACTATTTAACATAATTAATAATGTTAAATTAAAATATTTTATAATGTTGAAATATATAGTCTTTCATAAGTAATTTTAAAATGTAACCATCATAAAGTAGTTTTACAACATTAACGCTGTAAGCCAAAGTGGGCCGAGTTCAAATCTGAAGATGATTGGGACCACGCTGTTGAAAATTGTCTAGCCTTGATATGTGACTTAAAATTTCTGTTAGTAGTGCTAATAAAAGTATAAAAGTTTTAATCAACAATACGCAAAGCCAACCCTATTTTTACCCAACAAATTAATGTTTTTATCTCACTTATTAATATTTATACGCTTTAAAGTTTAAAGTGATTTCAAATATCCCCTTTAGAAAATTAATTATAATTAATAGTATTAACCTGCATTTGCATTATAATTTTAACACGTTTATACTTTTGGCGATATATTAAATCTATGATCGCATTTGGCACCCACTCTAAAGGGAGATTAGAAATAATTAATGAAAATCCTTGCAGCGCACATATAAAGTGCACTTTAAGAAATGCAATATTAAAATGATTGTTTTTTGTCTGCAGTACTTTGCTTGGTAAATAGGTTTAGTCCACACCTCATAGCCGTAACTGCTAGCCCCTTTGTACTTCCCCAATTCAACAATTTATTTATTTGTTTTATTTACGGCAGCTATTTAACATCTCAGGTCATCAGCGTCCCATTCAATTCAGGGCGTGAGGGGGCCAATAAATGTTGCCCAGAGGCCTCTTCTTTGAGGCATGAGGTTCTTTTACTTGCTGTAAATCTACGACACGGGACCCGCGGCTTTACTTCTCTTGCAGAGGAAACCATGCTTAGGACTGAATCCATCGGTCGGGATTGAACCCATAACCTTCGGTCTACGGGGCAAGAATAGTTACCACCAATACCCAGCACCAAAGAGAGAGCAAAGTCGGATTTAATCATGTGTATAATCCTACAAAAACCAAACATTCAGGAAGCATTAGTCCAGAAGCGTTTCTATTTTGGTTACGTTTGCTTATAATTGCATACACGATTTTCTGTATTATCTGTTTCGTTTTAATGAATTTTAAAGTATTCTTTTAGTGAAAGATGGTGGTGAGGATTGATCACAACGACTAAAGAAAATCACTTTAAAAACCGTGGTAAGATTGGCCAGCACCGAACACAAGAGATTCTGAATGTAAGTCTAAGCTATTATCTTTGAGTCCAATCGTTCAATTATGCCTATCTTTATATACGCACTGTCTGGTTAGTAATCCATTGTTTTTGTTTTCTTTATAACAAGGGAATGTCTGTTTTTAAATTATATTACTACAAAAGAACCATTATCTTTTTATTTATGTTTTTTAAGGTTTAGTATTTAAAATGGGATTAAAATGCCAACCCATATTAAACTACTGCTCAGAGAATGTGACTTCGATTCCCACATATTCTATAACGATATTTGTATGGCATTGGAAATTTAAGGTTAAAACCACGGAAAATATGACCTCTGTTCTCCAACTATAAAAATTAGCCCCTACGGTAACGTAGAGAAGTATATGGTAGTGCATAAAAGTTAGGTTACGGGACCTTCATTTATAACTTGAGTAAATATTTTATTAATGCTAGATTGACCAGAGAGTTTTTTTCTGTAACTAATACCTTAACACAACTAGAAATTTCTCTTCTTCAATGTACGTCATCATCTTCAATGACTTTCATCCATTTCTTTGCCAGAATTCTAATTTTTTGGTAATGCCAGGCGTTGGATTTAGAGGCAAAAAAACCTTTTAATATGTGTGTTTCTTATATTTAGATTATCCAACTGCCTACACCGAAAAACATGTTGCTATAAACAGGAACAAACCGTAACAGAAGGTGCAAAAATATAAATGTTATGCTGGGGAGACAGTAATTCTATTTCTTCTAATTCCGGGATTTATTATGTGTAACTATTAATCGTTGGGCAGAAACATTGTCTTAGCGCTCTTTATATTTATTCAAGCTGGGTAGCGTGGTTTTAAAACTTCATAAACCCTGTGCAGCTGCTCACAGTATAACTCAGCGTCAATTCCACGACCGTTTGTGACCATCTCGAAATGGACGACACATTTGAAAATGCACCAAACGCAAAGTATCACCTTTCAACCAAAACGACTTTGACAAACTACTGACACAATTTTTTTTCCAAGGAGTACTACTGCTGTAGTTTCATCGGAACAAGGGTAATTTTTTTTATCATATGTTAAATGAGTTTCCAGAATCGGTGTTTAGGGGAATTTTAAGAAATAATTGTGTACAAACATCAACTCGACATGGGTAAGCTTCGGTAAGCCCATATAGATATACTCATATATTACGTTGAGATCGTACATGTGAGTAGCTATTGTTGTTTTGGAAGCACCAAACCTTCCTGACAATTCACGAGTACTGGCAAATGGGTCTTTACAGAGAACAGTGCGGTTAACTTCATTTTCCGGTCCAGAGTGTGACTAATGTTCAAGGCGCTAGTATCTCTATCACTGAATGCTGTTTTCATACTTGAAAATACTCGCCTGCTACCTGACATATTTTTTCAGCTGTTGACTTAGAAACAAACCCTTTCTCTAAAAGAATCTAAGAACAGCCAGAACTGCTTTGTTATTCTTGCACATTCTTTGTTAGCTTTGGAAATATATGCTAAAAATGTAATGTAATAAATGCATTAAATCCATCTTTAACTTTTCTTAAAAAAACTAAAATAACGAATAATCGGTTGCAAAGTAACTACAGGACCAATAAAGAGACCATTTAGAGAAAAATATATTTTTAGTTAACCTAACATATAACATGTTTATTCATATTGAGATAACCATTAACTGAGAAATATGAGAAAAGCCAGCCTTTTGACTAACGCAGTGAGAAAAACTGTCTAATAACGAAACCTGGAAAACATGTTCCATTATTTTAATAGATACATAGTAATACATTACAGGAAATGAATTAATCTCTAAGTGAATTCTGAAAACATGTTCTACTAATTAATTTTCAGGTCTTTGTTCACCGTTTCTCTAAGCAAAAACTAACTTTCTCGTTTTCATTGAGAGTGTAACTTAAAACTCAAATTTAATTAAGGTAAGTGAAAATGATTTCAACTGCGTTGCTGTTTGATCTTACCATATTCGGCTTCTTTTTTTCTTGTGGTTAGATTCATCCAGGTCTGTAACAGGGTTATGAAGGCATTTTTCCAGCATATGCAAATATTAGCCGAAAGGGGTGGAAAAACTTTGAAATTTCACTATCTTTAATTTTGATAAATGTAAAATAAGGAAAAATATGTTACCAATTATTAAAATTTTTGTTTAATTTGCAATTATAATTTTTTATTTACAGCTTTAAACGTCACTTCCTCTGCGTTCACACATACTATGGTTAATTTTTTAAGTATGTGTAAAATATAAATAAATAGGCAAAGGATTTTTATGAAAAGAAATATTTTTCTTAATGAAGATGAATGCTAGAGCATTCTGTAAACTTCGAAAGAACAATCTCCTGCTGCCATTGTTCAGTAAGAATGTTTGTGTAAGGATCGGTAGAATGCAACTATATACTGGCGTAAGTCAGTCTTCAATGCCACCATTGCGATAGCATATTGTAATTGATTTGAAGGAGGCTTTGTTACCAGTGGCTGTGTTTTCGTTTCTGACTCGGTGCTTTCATTGTGTGTAAATTATGTGCTTATTGATCTTTGGTAGTTACGCAAGAGAGATATAGGCATATATATATGCCTACACACACACACACACACACACACATATACACATATGATGACATATTCTTGCAGCTAAGTGCATTGTAAGTGGAAAGAAAATATCCTGAAATTAGTTCTCCATATAGAAAAACTGTTCGTCAGATTATTAAAAAGTTACGAGAGACAGGACCTTTCAAAGACAAGAAAACTTTTCCGCCTACACAGATACCGGCAATGCACTACCGCTGAGGAACATCAATTTTAACATTTTTTATAACACAGATGAGTGCTTATTATCATTTTTAAATACAGTATAACTTTATGTTTTCAGTAAAAATATTAATATTGAAGTTATACTATTCCACAGTAGGCAGACACTTTCAGGCGACTCGTGTCAAATAACCTTACTATAGAAGTATTAAAAGCTGCATATACATGCATGGATAGGCTGGTATCAAATACAGAAAAAATTTTTAGTAAATAATATTCCAAAATTGAAATCTTCAAACGAAAATATCGTACTTTGATTTACTCTTACGCACACAGCCAGAATTGCGCATACCATGCACGGATATATTTATATGCAGATAGATTTATCCCAGTCGCATGTAGTTCCAGCTCACAAAATTTCTTCTCCGCTGCTGTGGCCACCATTTTTACAAAACACCGTTTGGTAGTCAATGAACCGCATGTTCATCAGTTGTATTTAGATTTTCAAAATGGTATCGTGTCCCTGTGCAAGATGCGCCAGTAACAAGTAAATATTTTGAATGTACTGATTTTGCAAAATTTCGGAGATATTTTTGGCCAGAGATTATGAATGAAAATGAGTGCTTTCCCACATGTCATCCTTATTTAAAATAGGACTGACCCTACAAAAAAAAAAGTCGTGAAGGGGTGAATTCCTCTTTACATTCATGCTTACATTGTCAAATCGAACATCTCTTAGAAAAGGCTAAAAAGTATATATTTTAAAACACGGCTCGGCTTTTACCGTCCCATAATGGCACAATATAGGATATACCGGAAAATTCTAAGATTTATCGATATCCGAAGTTTTACGAATTTACTGGCACGTAAAATCAGTCCTGTAACTCCCCAACCGGCGTCTCGGAAAACCATAAAAGCAGGGTCGTTAAACGGCTTTCATTGTTTTAACAACTGACGAAGTTATATGAGTTGCTGGAAGTCTAGAGTTATTCAGTCGTGGTGGTGATAATTGCGTAAAACAGAACAGAAACGAGGTTCATGTTAGCTGTTAATGATAGTATCTTGTCTTATATTACGTACATACATTTTCAACTACGATATTTTAATTCCGCCTCGTTAAAAGAGAAGTCTTATCTCATCTGTAGCTCTGAGACTGGAAGAGCATTTCGTTTGTATATTGCTGACCAGTTTAGTATGTAAATATGTTTATTTAATTTAGCACTGTAAAATTGCTTATTTTGATGTTACTAGTTCGCAATCATAAGCCAGTATTTAGAAGGCTGTAATTGCTTAGTTTCGTTTATAAACAAAGGTTTTAATTGCTTTTTAAGAACATAGTAAGGGATTATAGCATATAAAATATTATAAATAAATTAAATGTATTATTAAATTATAGTGCTATCTTTATTTTATTAAGATTTATATATCGGGTGATTCCGTGATCATCATACAAACTTTTAGGGATGGTGGAGAAAGGGAATCCTGTTTCGGAAACACCTCAGCTGCCAAAATTGTTTTGGGATACCTATGAAAGAGGAATAAGAAAACTTACGAATCTTTGAACATGTGATACTTTTTGAAAGCTTCCATACTTCACAAGTTGCAACCAAAATTTCAACGGAATTTCAAAATGGCGTCCTGAACTTCTATGCAGGTATTACAGCGTCGCAGTTAATTCTGTCGTCTGCAAATTCCTCAATTATATACGCCATTTTGTTCTGGTTGATTGAGTGCACGCTTTAACTTGTAAAACAGGCTACAGTCTACTAAACACTCCCAGTTCAAGACTAACCACGCTAGATGAACATCACGACATCTTCATGTATTACTAAAGTTTAAAGCACGCATTATCTGCATTGCATTAGTGGAGTTGCTTTCCCAACCCGTCATGACCGAGTTGTTTACCCTCATGCTATTTTATACATCCAGCAGGCTAAAATAAACAGCTTTGACTTACTACTTGCAACTGAATTGGACCGGAGTTTCCTATCTCAAATTGATAAATTTGCTCTTCCCCATAAACCCTGAACGTTTGTGTCATTACGGAAACACCCGGTACATACACGAAATATCATGGGAGGTTTTCTTTTCCTTTGCATTAATTCGTCTGATGATAATTTCTATTCACTGCCTGAAGTGTGAATAAAACAAATCCTTAAAATTAATTCAAATAAACATAATTTGATCTGACAATTAATGCCCTCCCATTTCTGCTGTTAGAGAGCAGTTGCTTAAGGTAAAGCAATCTAGGTAGGCAAATTATTCAATAACATAAATCAAACTCGTCCTTAAAGTTAAGTGTATTCCTAAGATCTGTATCCTTTGATGTAATCTACACTATTTATAGGCCACAAATATATAATATTATTGGAGCCAAAAGCAATGGAAATGCTATATATGCTTTATAAAATTTATTTAAAAGCTCAAACGGGATGGGAATGGTGAAAAATTGGCATATGTGCTGCTTTATGTATGCTTTAATGGTATATTAATTTCGTGAATGCCCAACATGAAGGTATAATGTTGTTTGTGGTGGCCAAAAGTTGTCAACAATAACATAAAATTCTTCCGTCAAGAAAGAATAATTATATAAATTTTCCCCTTTTCTGTAATCCTTTATATTATATTTCCTGTAACGTCTATTTTTAAGAAAACATATCGTGCTCTTTTTGCTTTATATCTCATACGTCATCACTATTTTTGTATGTATATACATTTAATGACAAAGGGATAATATAGTTTATAAAATACCATAATTAACTCTATAACGTAAGTTCGAAAAGGAGTGCAAATTTTTCAATGGATTTTATCCTGTAAGCTGTGCGTTAAATTTCCAGTATCTTATATTTTAAGAGATGGTACAAAAAGGTAGCCACATGCAGTGGAAATACCTTCCAGTGCCAAAGTGTTGTTTGGTTTTCATTATTTCTAGACCGCTCAAGTAATCTTAGAAAATAAAAATGCAAACAATTGAACTAAAAACCACGGTATTGTGTATTTTGAGGGAAAAATGCACAATCACGAAAGTTATATCACACCCTATTTACTGCCCTTTTATATAATGCCTTATTTCGGCAAATTATGTAGAAAGCATTTACAGCCTCATAAATGGATAAAATAAAGTAGTTGTAGTGGTAGTATTTATTATTCCAGTTAAATTAGGCATACATATATTGCATTTCACAATCGCATGGTGTTGTAAAATATTTCATTTCTGAAATTACTTCCATCAAATGAAAACAACAACAAAATTCATTATAACGCACTCACACGCACATGAAACTAACATACATACAAAAATTCTGATATTTACATAAATTTTCATATTATTTATGTACAAATTTTATAGAAATGTATTGTCCCTAAAACTACGTATTTCATTTAAGAAAATACCCATGTTTAGTAGCAAGTTTTTTATATTTACAATTAAGTCTCAACACACCAGCCTCCTCCCTCTACTGGAAGTCAAAAATGAATCATGGAGTAATTTTAGCCTAGCATCTCCTGTCTGTGCACACTTAGCCAAAATGTGCACTCTGTCTTCCGGTTCCGCGCATAATGGGCAAATCCTTCCGCCTTCCTCGTCAACAACCTTACGTGCCTTCCAGCATCGCAGTCTAAGTCATGCTACTCCAGACCTCTGTTTCACGATATAGGTCTCTGTACCCTACCTAATTGTAATTTCACTCTGCAGGTCCAGAGATGACATCTGCATGGATCGCGCCTCTATTTCCTGCCGGTTTATGCCAGACAGGCGGCTTTTGACTTTTTTCACCACACCATATTATTTTTCAATATCCTTTTGCTAAATATCGTAAAATAAAGTAATGCAAACTGTATCTATCTATTTCTTACACCATTGTTTTTATCATATATAGTCTATATATAGACTAGTTAACCCAATTCATTCTGCGGATTGAGAAGTCATGCAATCACGGGTTACATAGACTAAGTCGTAAACACACGTCATATCTAGTTTGACTTATATATACTTTTTGATTCATTTGAGAACGTGTTCTAGAAACGTAGCGGTGTTTGCTTTATATTTACACCATGAAGTAGCTGTTTTAAAATCCCAACATATGAGATATTTTTTTATTTAAAATAATAACACGGAAGCCGCTTGTTATTTACGGAAGAAAAACAAGTATTTTTTCTGTAAAACATTTAATACACAAAACCTAATTATATACTGTACATTTTAGTTGGCTACAAAAACAACTAGGCGTTAATATCTGGATTAACTTATTCTTCTCCATATGACTAACAAATTTAATGTGAAATTATAAACGAGGCACTGAATGATGTTTTATTATCTGTAGTTGTACTTTAATGCCACATAGTGCACTGACACGAATAGGTTCAATCAGGTATTTAAAGGCTTGCATAGATATCTACACTGTTCAATGTACGTACTTTCATTTGGACTAAAAGAAGATTCGAAAATTTTTCTCATCCTAAAATATTTTCGAAAAAAGTTATCTGTACATGCTGGTACACAGATTCAAAATGTTGATATTCACTTTCATAATCCAGTGTGCTAATCGTTGGGCTGGCAGAGCCTATTGGCGCCAGTAGGTGAGTATTTAAGCACAACATACTTATCTGAATTTCGCACTCTCTGTTATTTCCAGGTTTATTTACTTTCCAATCACCTACTTTGAATTTTCTTGTATTGCCGAAATGTGAACGTTTTGATTAAGTGACTTTGTAAGCTACTTTAAGTTTGCTTTTTTGCAAACAGCTTGGCTACCTATGATCATTGTGATTTCGAAGTTACTTAAATACATACTCAAGCTACGGGGAGAAATTTGCATTACAGCTGGAGTCAAATAACAATCACG
Source organism: Metallyticus violacea (assembly GCA_030762175.1). Lineage (NCBI taxonomy): Eukaryota > Metazoa > Arthropoda > Insecta > Mantodea > Metallyticidae > Metallyticus > Metallyticus violacea. The sequence continues at coordinate 119,993,180 of CM060832.1, forward strand.
TAGCTTCCTTTTCAAAATTCCTCAAATACTACCGACGGCCTGTCAAGATAGAGCGTAACCCACAAAAGTACGAACCAGCGCTTTAGTTAATGACTTTATTATTAGTCATTAATAATAATGACTACCGGCTACTGACTCCAACGCATGCGGGAACCTATGATCGTTCGCATATAGCGATAGCAGCGCACTTTGGTTCGTACTTTATTGGATCACTCTCTATATTAAATGTCTGAGTAATTATCCATTAAAACTTTTCAACTAATCACTACTTAGCATTCATAAGGAATAAAGCGAAGTAAAAACATAAAAGCTTTAAAATCAAGTTACAGATACAAGTACATGTATTTAATTTCTGGTGCCTTTTGCTTTTTGTGGAATAATTCTTTATATTCTCCAATTTTCCAAGAATACTAGGCGTGGTTTATATATTAGACTTGTTTGATATTCTAGCTGTAAAGCCAGTGGATGAATTTTATGGAATGCAAATATATATATATATGTATATATATATAAAGCTCATGTTAATTAAATCTTAAACATGTATGGAATATAGCTGCAGAACTAGAGGTAGACATCGTAAATTCTAACTGGGTATGTTTATAAAAAAAATTCAAATATAAATATTGAAGGATAGAGTCTTCTTAAACAATACAGACATTTATCTACAGTATATTAGACAAAGTTTATCATAAATAGGAAGATAAATACTTATTTTAATGTGCCAACCACACGAATTAAAAAGTGTAGGAAAAAAAGGGGGAAGGAGCATTGGTAGTAGTATCTGTTGACGTGAGAAGCAATCATTCCCCGCTCTTTTCACGCACCTGGCCACATGTGTTTCATGTTTTATGTCAAGGCTAAAAGGGCAATCGAATCTGGTTACACAAAAACCGTAGTTTTGTACGTGAAACATGAATTTTTTTCATCCGATATAAATTTTAAGAGGGCAAGTGTAGCGTGTGCATATTTAAAATACTAATAACGCTATTAAGTTGACCGGTAAAGTGAGTGGTGATGCCTCATGGATGCCTAAGGGAAATTGAAAATATAACTGCGTAGTGGGTGCAAAATGCATTAGAATAATAACACGTGGAATTAATATTCAGGAAGTATGGTAGTATAAAGTATTTTCATTAAGACAAAATTAACTCTAAAACGAAGGGAATACAATACACAAACTCCATTTATAGGCTATGTAAAATATTTTGATTGAGTAGAAAGAAGTATAATTTAAAATGGCTATCCATAACATTATAGGAATAGTTTAATATATGTATTTGTTTGTGCTAATGAAAGTGAAACCCTTTGGTTTGTTTTGGTAATAGGAATACATAGTTGCCTTATTTGTTCAAGAAAATGTCCTAAAGTGAAGAACATTCGTGGTTGGCCTTGGAACCATCTTTAATTGTGCTAAGTACCATACCTTAGTTGCCGAACACGACATTTTTTACAATAGCCTGAAGGTACGGAATTCCTAGAGAGAGAGGTCAGGTCTCTGGGACAGATGGTTGAGAATCTCCCAGCGGAAGAGGTAAAGCAGAAAAATTTTATTGTCCAACATGTCTGCGTCCCGCCAATCCAAAAGCAATGAGTAATAGTGTTAAGATTCAGTCATTCCATACTCATCCATTACTTTTATCATGGAAAGAAACTTCCCCATTTCTGCTCGGTAACAAAGCATGCAGCCAAGCCTTCTGCTCCTCAGAGATTGTTTGAGGCACAAACAGTCGATAGAGTGTGAATAGTGTGAACAGTTCCCTTGCTCGTGGGCAGTTTCCGCAATTTGTCAGGTGATGATTCTGCGATTCTCTCCCACAATGTTGTCTACGGTGACAATCGATTCACGGTGAGACTAAGTGTACTCGAACAGGCCTAGACATGACTTTAATTGTCACCGGTACCTCACAAAATGCATCATGTCTTCTGAGCATTATACTGTATGACAGACACTCATTCCTTCACGCATTTTTCATACGTCAATAATTTTGAAAACATAACGACAAAAAACAACGATTCTATTTTAAAGACTTGGTTTTATTTTGGCAAACCTTATCGTTTTAAATTGATAATTTTGAAATAAAAATCAGCAAATCTATAGAGATCAATATAGAATTTGGACTGGAAATCCTATTTCATATGTATTAATGTCTGACAAGAGAAGATCACTTGGTGTTCACAAAGAAATAAATGTATCTAGTTAAAGTACATCATGAAATAAATGATAGCTGCTATTTTCCTGTCCTCAATCCAACTATTCCCGGAAATATAAAATACTATTATTTTGGTTCGATTATGAATTAGCGCTTTAGTGGTTCATACTTTTACTTCCCTCAATATGACTCATATGTTGTTTTATCATTACAGCATCATTAAGTCGGTCCTGGTGGTGTAGTGGTTACCATACTTGCCTCCTAAACCCAAATCGCGGGTTCGAACCCGGCTAGGACGGCGTAAAAATCCTAAGTATGGCTTCCTTCGAAAGGGAAGTAAAGCCGTGGGTCCCGTGTCGTTCATTTACGGTACGATAAAGAACTTCAAGTCTGAAAGAGAGGCCTCTGAGCAAAATTTGTCGGCCGTTTCACGCTCTGAGTTGAATGGGACGCTGATGACCTGAGATGTTAAAGAGCGTCCATAAATAAATCAATCAAAAAAAAAAAAAACATCATTAAAGTATCACATTGGCACTTGCGCAAGTCTCCAGTCAATGTATCTTTAATGCAAAGAATGTCAGCACATCTCATGAATAAACGTAACACACATTCGTCAACAAATTGCAACTCAAAGCAGTATTGCAAAGAAGTTTGGAAGTTTTCGGGGACTTCATCCCTGCATCCGGACTGTGGAAAGCAAAGTTTGTTCCTTAAAGAGAGAGGCCTTAAATTGAAAATGAGCAACAGCTTGAATTCTAATGAAGTTGTCTTGTTTTCATACTGCACAATCTGGATCTATGATGAGCACAGTATTCGTAACATACATAACGAAGTATTTATATGATCAAGTAAATTAATCAATCCAGTGCACTTCGAAAGTGCTTGTTCAGTGGAAAACATTACATCTTTAGACAACTTTAGGAGGATTTTGGGAAGAAATAAACCTAAGAATGGAAGATATTGAAATGCAAGAAATATTTGGTAATATGAGAGAAAAGAGATCATTGAGACTTTATAGGAAAATAAAAATAGGTAGGGGTAAATAGGGAGAAATATATAGAACAATGCGACAAGGCAGGTCGGGAAGAGTTAGAACCGGAGTTTCATAAAGGGTCAAGATTTGATAAAGATAAAAAAGATCCAATGTGTGGAGAAACAAATGTAGATTTTCATTATTTATCGTACTGCGACCAAACTAAGTTCTGGAGAGAACAGGCTTGGCAACGAAAATGAAAGAATTTAGAGGAGGAAATATTAATTAGAAGTATTTTTAGCTCTAAAAGGAGAGAAGCAGATAAAAATGATAGGTAACTATATGGGCAAAGTTAGGGAAAAATGAATAAGAATGATTAAGAAGAATATAGAGGGAAACGTAACCTTAGTAGTACAATAAGCCAGATAATTATAAACAAGGATAGCAATACAATAACAAATATAATGGCCATCAATACACTAATAACTCAAAAGAGAAAAGGCGAGGAAACGAGTGGTGGTGTGCGCCTGCTTTACAACAACGCGCCTGTGCACACAGCTATTGTTGCAAAGAAAGCTGTGAAGAAATGTGGTTTCAAGGAGATCGACCATCCACCCTACAGCTCAGATCTACTCCCAGCAATAATTTCCTCTTCTCAGAACTCATGAAGGACCTTCGAGAATGGAAATTTGTGTGAAGAAGAAATGGATGCTGTTTATGTCCATTTTGCAGACAAGACTTCTGACTATTTTTTGGGGAGGGTTGAAATGGTAATTCAAAGATATGATAAGTGTATTGCAAAAAAGGGTAACTATATTGAAAATTGAAATAGAGTTTTTTCTTTATCATACCTTGAAAATGATCGGGCTGGAAACTTATCCTTTTAGCTGTGTTTTCTGTTTGAATGGTATTATCCTTCTTAAGCTAGTTGAAATTGCTTTAACCGACCTGTGTGAGAGATTTAAATATACTCCATTAAATAGGAAAAAAGCTTCCTCCTGCTTCTTATTATTGGGTAAGATACTGTCTATGCCAAATCAAAGAAACTCGAGATATTTGGAGATCGATATGTTGGTAAAAGAAGTTGGCAGCGTATATGAGGTATTTCATACAGAAATTGTGTTTTGGTGTTGATATTAAATATTAGAAAGCACACCGCACATCATTGCTCTATGCTTCAAGGAATTTGTTGGATATAATTTTGAATTAATATTTACGAATAACTCATTTCTATATCAGCTGATGTTATGTTTAATTGTTTCATGTAATTAGTTATAAAGTGCCTTTCGTCTATATAATCTATGTTATCGGTTCTGATGGTTCAGTGGTAACCTTATTTGCCTCGTAGACCCAAGATCGAATACGGCCAGAGTCGATGAATGTTTTCGGTACTAAAATTCCTAAGTATGGCTTCCTTCGGAAGAGAAGTAAAACTGTGGATTCAGTGTCGAACATTTATGGCACAGCAAGCTTGAAAGAAGAGGTCTCTAAGCAAAATGGATGGGTCGTTTTACGCCCTGAATTGAATGGATTGTTGATGACCTGAGATGTTAAAGACCCCTCTGTAAATAAACAATAAATAAAAATGGCCAATATTGTACGATATAATAATTATCTGTTGCATACAGCTATATAAACAGTTATTTTGTACATTATTCGTTTCCCGAAAGACTTATGCACACCCAAGCAATTGCAGCTTCGGTTGTTTTCAAATAGTAATTTTAATTTGTTTATTCACTATACAATGGACAAGACCCGTCGACAGCGTTCATATACATACACGCAATAATAACAATATAAAATAGACAACAATAAGCAATAAAAGGAATAATATGAAGAGTTAACAATATAGCTTGCATAAATAGCATTTTAATACTGTCACGTATACTTTTTTAATTTTTTTTTTTTTATTATTTTCCTCAAAGAAGTACAGCCCTTAAAGTTTACTGCAGGTAAGTTGCTCCAGTCATTTACTGACTTATGACTCATTGAGTCATTTACTGACTTTGTTGCCTAAATTTTATTTTGAAACTGTGGTAATTTCTATTATTGTAAGAGGTTTATCGGCCAATCTTTTATGATCTGTATATGGTTTGTACAATGATGCCAACGTGTATACCTTGCGATTCACTTATGTTTAATGTGAACCATAAACTCTCGTATTGTAGAAAACATGCTGGGCCATTAATAAACCTTCTAACATAGCAGACTTCTATTAGCGAACTTATAATTGGAGTCACGAGTGGTCGATACTTGTATGGTTCTTTGACTTTTCCAAGTTTATGTGTTCTGAAGAATACAGCTATCCTCATTTGCAAAGAGACTATCAATTATTGTGCAGACAAATGGAAGGAAATTGAAGTTTGTTTTTTCATTGTGACAACTTAAAATTCACTGGTAAACCAACCGATGTTTGCTGCAATACAATTTATTGTCTAATTTATTTGTTATAATTTATTTTTGTAAACATGTTAACACAAATAGCATATTCAAATTGTGGTCAAGCAGCTAATAAGTTTATTCTTGGCTGAAACATACAATACAGATAAGATAGATGTTTTATTTTATTTATTTTTGTTTTATTTTTAATAAAGTAGGATGGCAATGGTAGATAGAAAAACTATTTATATGCTAGTGTTTAATGCATTTTAAACATATGGGTATTAAAATATTTTGCTTATTAAACATTGCCATTTTAATCAAATAATTATATGGTGATTTATTAATAGATAAAAGATTATTTCCTTTTTATGTTAGCCATTCAGTTGATATTCGATGAGACAACCTACATTTCATTTTGATTATGCATTGTTGTTAGTTTTAAATTTACCAGTTAAATTAGTTTACCTATATTTATGCAAGTTGTTTTAATTTTGAAATAATAAGCACGAAGTTTTAAAATTAAATATATGTAGAACCAGACTGATTCATCCACATGTCATCTGATATTTCTGCAGTGATTTGTGTTTGTTTGTATATTTAATTATCAATGATGTAGTTCACAGACATTAAGAGTGTAAAGAGTTGGTCTACAACTCCGTTATTGATAGGTTGAAATCGTTAACACAAAGTAATTTAACGCTCTAAATGAGGACACCTGTTAATTCCGCAAACAAATCATTTTGTTGAATATAAGGCTGGATAGATTGCTAATTTAATTTCTCTCGCTGATACGTACTAGAGAGACAATTTGCCAAACCACTGCACAGAATTGGACGTGTTGAACTATAAAATGAATGTCAAACCCAGGGGAATTGTGATAGCAAAATCTGCATTTTCAAGTTAAAATCGGCATTGATTATCTCACGGAAGCAGAGTCCCTGTTGGAAGCTAATTTAAGTAAATGTTCACACTTCGGCAAGCTTTTCGCATTTTCATTTCAAAAGATTTAAGTCAACCTATTTTGATCTGTTGAACTTCTTTCCTTTTGATTCTGTACTTAACTTGTGTCACAATGTAGTACTTTTTTTGTTTATCTCTTAACAATGTCTTTTTGTGTGTAATATGAATTTGTCAATGTTTATTGTTGAGGCTAATGTTCTCCTAACTGCTTCTAGTTATCATGTTTTTGTGTTTTGTAACAAAATAGGAAAAACAGATAAACAAAGAGATTGTAGTCAAGAGTTAAGTGAGCATATTTTAAAGCAATTGAAATAGGAATGCTGTAAAATATTGATTTTATGTACATATTTAATTCCTATGTGTAAACACCAATGTTTTGCTGGTTGTCAATATTAAGTAATAAATATGAATTTGATCACAAGTATATGAAATGTAAAATATTTTAACTGGTAAATACAATATGAACTTATAAATGTGGCAGCGTGTTAATATAGTACATATAGAAAGGTTGGGTTGGATTAGCTTAATAGGAACAGAGGAGGAACTTTCGGTACTTCGGCCGTGTGCAAGTGCTGGCCGTTTGTGCCTATGACCCCAAGGAAGCACTTCCGGAAGGGAGAGATGAGGTGGGGAATTACCGAGTGGCCAGTTTTCAGAGGTGGTGAGGCACGGACGTAGATGTTAACTAGCTGTACAAGTATGCAAGGATAATTTATTTATGGAAAAAGTTTTCAAAAACTGCCAAAGAGGGAGGGGAAAGAGAGAGAGGGTGTTTATGTAATGATTATTTGTAAAAATGCCGACATTTCAGAATGTAAAAAAGGTAACAAGAGGAATTTTATTAATGAATGCAAAATACAAACAAATGACTGAAAGTTTGTATGTCATTAAACTTCCTAATGAGAGAAGTAAAATGTTTTAAATTATATGCCATGTGTTGATAAGTGTTTGTAACTAAACAAATAATAGAAAAAAGCCAGGAATATAATCTGGAGGTACAAATTGCCCATTTAGATAAACCTTGTGGGCTATCATGAAAAAAAATCTCAAATTCTATTAAACTTCCATATTTAATATCAAATTAAGATTTACTTTTAAGTCAATTAGAGTAAATTATGAATCGTGAATAAAACACATACATCTAGAAACAATTGGAACTACTAGTAAATAAATAACAAGACAAATGTGTACTTTGACACCCACCTTATTTAAAATTTCTATACGGCATTATGACCTTCTCCTTGATATAGTAATTAGCATTTATGATGCTGGTCGGGAGACCCCGGTTCGATTCGCGGTATCTGCTGAAGAACTTTCCTAAGAAGGATTTTAAGGAGGATTTGAAATGGCATCCAACCAGCCTGGTAAGAAGAACTGAGAAGCTACCTGATAGAGAGGTGACGTTCTTCGATCTAGGGAGCCGCTTTACAGGTGACCGATAGAGTGCAGGTATGCTGATCGCATGCCCCCCCTGCAATACTACTCTGTATCAGTGAAGTCATAAGACGGAGGTAGAGGAAGCAGAAATCGCCGCGGCAGGCCACTCCGGATTGTAGCGACAATGAGAATTGCATTGCACACGAGATGAAAAATCAAACAAGATTAGGCAGCAATTTTTTTTAGAGGAAAAGTAAGCAATACCGTGCTATTCGCATTTTTTTATTACTATTCTTTAACGCCCATTTTTACCGTTAAGACGGTGGACACTGATGATTCATGAAATGAAACGAAAAATTGAGAAGGGATTTTTTTAAAGGAATCTTTCCAGGCCTAAATTTAGGGCACATTTCCGGAATTTGCCATTTATTAGGACTAAGGAAAACCTGAAAATATACCTCAGTCAAGGAGAACGGTTCTAGTGGGAATTGAACCCCAGGCCTTCCACCAGGACCAACCTTCTAGACTTCCTCCTGGAGGACTTCCAGGTTTTCCTCAGTCTTCATAAATGGCAAATGCAGAGGAGGTACCCTAAACGTAGGTCTGGAATGCTTCCATTCTTAACATAATTTCTCAATTAATCGTTTCGTCTCATTTGTTATCAATGTCCACAATCTGCGGTGTCTCAGTAGTAAAAACCGGCGTTAAACACTACTCAAAAAAAAAAAAAAAAACAAGGATTTGTTATGGATTAGCATATTTAAACTTAATAGAATATAAATTTGAATCACTGGAGAATAACACCAAGTCATGGCATTTCAGGATGTTTAACGGCAGTGAATAGCGATAAATTGTTGTAGTCACATTTCATATAACTTGGGTGCAACACACCATACAGACAAGAATGTGATATAACAGAAAATTATGAAGTTGCAGAATAAATGGAACAGTGCATAGCACATTAAAATATAAAACCAGGAAGGAAACTAAGTTTAATTTTCATGTCATGATTACACTCGTATTAACATATGGAGGTAAATTTGGATATGACGAAATATAAGCAGTGAAGAAAAGGTTATTGTGAAATTCAATAATATACTGATTTGGTCCCTGAAGTCTAAAAAACAACTTTTCGAAAAGTTTACACCTTGCAAAGCCAAGAAGGTACTTTATAAATTTGTATTTGCACAGGCCTCGATGAACCTAGTTGGATCCAATGGCAACCATATATTGTAAATGATGGCCATAGCAGCGAAGGTATCTTATATGTTGGAATTCCAAATGACTAAGTTCATACCGTGTGGCTCAGGCGCCAATGCTTGGAACTCGCTTCCTGAAAGGCCATCTTGACATTGTTTTATTTTTGTTTGTTTGTTTTTGTAATTCTACCGGGTTGCTTAGGTGAATATTGGGATAAATATTTACTTTTCACAAAATTTCCGCTTTCCCATTTAATATAATTTCGCTCCATTGGTTTTGTTACAGGAAGAGGTAGCTTGGTCCTTGAAAAAGTTTCTGCTCTAATGTCTGGTACGAAATCGGACCTTCTGAGGAGCTCAAACTCCTTGCAAACTCCTTCACCTGAGTCGGGGCGTTTTATCTGGAAACTAGTTAGGGACCGCGTCTACATCCGTGCCTCTCTGTCTGTGTACCTGGTGACCCGGTGTCTCCTTCACCCCAATTCTTCGACCAAGGTACCTCCACACTAGGGGCACAGGCACAAACGGCCAGCCTTTGAGCAAGACTCAAGTAGCGAAATATCCACTTGCTCCCCTAAAATCCAAAATAAGCCTATAATCACAGTTTAACGACTCTTTGAGGCTGATTATGGAAAGGATCCACCGATAGACAAATCTCTGTACATGGTTGTAAAGCTATAGAGATGGTTTTAAAAACCATGTTTTAATAGAAGAGTACAGAAATAACTACTTTCATGGAGGATGAAGATTTCGAGTGAAAAGATGACCGGGGAAACACTTAGACGGAGGAAGAAAAATGTTTTAGTACTAAGTGTAATGCAGTGGACCTGCAGTTCCCTCCCTTCTGCCATAATTGCTTCCTGGTCTTCTCTTCGTGTGCATATAGTGGTGGCAGAGGTAATCAAGGTAGGCAATGGTGGGGGGTGGAGTAACCTGTAACGTCGAAACAAGTATTAAACTGTCTAATCTTTGAAGTGCTGCGGAGCTGATATGATGCGGATGATGTTATAATGAAGAAAGGTAAACATTTACAAGAATTCTAATTAAGAATAGAGCAAATGAAAGATGTTCTCAGAACGAATGCCATTCAATAAAGAATTTTTTTTTTTTTTCAATATCCCATTACTTACTTAATAATTTTTGTGCTCTTTCTCAAAGTAGAACTCGTTGGATGGAATGCACGTGTCCCAGCGTTTCTGCCAGTCTTCGGAAAGGTGCAGGTCCTTCACAATCGCCTCCGCATCATTCGTTTCTGATTATGTAAATACCATTCATGAAGGTGTTTCCTCAATTTCACACAGGTAGGAACTAGGAGTGACAACAAAGAAACTAGTACATCACACATTAAACTGTCAAAATATTGTACAGTTAATCTTTAGCTCGAGAAATTGTATACCTGTTAAAAATTATGAACATTTTTAATTGAACAGTCCTCGAGGAAAAGAATTATGTGTGGATATTAGTAAAATATAACGAAATCTCGAGACGTTATTTATCCCACGATCTCACATATTGAAACTCAGCGTATTAATATTTATACTCAGAGAACAAGCTGTAAAGAAAAACAATTGATTAAGTGACAGTGAAATGAAGCAGTATGTGAGAAATTGCCTGTAAAAAGACTGGATTGCATGACTTCACCATCTTTAGAAACATCTGAATTACCCGGTATATGGGGCCTTCATGTTTTCCTCCACTTCTTTCTTATCCATCTCACAGACTCTGCGATGTATTTTCTGCTTCTACTCTCCAGTCGGCTTCATGCAAAATAATCGATAAATTTGTAACAACGAATCTAGAGGCTTGAGCCTCGGACAGTTGGTTCTGGGTGGTCTTGTACTTTCTTCTCTCCTGATTGCACGCATATTTATTACTGCTATGCAATAGTTAAGAGATAAATGTTTCGTACATACTTTTTCACAGTACAACATCTCACAGATTATCGTTCTTTAACTAAAAGTATTTTAATCATAATCATTTAAATAACCCGTTACGTAGAACACCCAATTCATTAAGCCGTGATCTTGAAATGTTTTTGCTTCATATCTATGTACCGAACCTTGTTTCGTAATACTTTATTTTTTCTCCTCGACGCTTCAAGTTCATAGTTTTTATTTCATTTTTTGGATTATTAATATTTTAAACCGCTCTTATTAGAGCGGATAATGCTATTTTCAATTATAAATAAATGTTTTGGAAGTAAAAATATTTATACAGCTTTTATGGCACAATATACTTTCATTTAAAAATTGTCAATTTGCTAACTGCTAACTACTATATAAAATAAATTTATTTTTTACAAATAAAAGCAATATAGATATTTTGAAAGAATAGCTTAAAACCAATGTTGATTACATTTTAACTTTCTTCCCCAGGCACTCTACTTTGAACTTTCAAATGGTTTTCTATCGTTGCCTTCCAACCTGGCATGTGGGTAGTTTGAATTTGGACAGAATAAAGCTACCATAGTTATTTAGTATTTAATGTAAGAGGTGTGTTTTGTAATACATTGTTTAAAATTAATGTATACCATACAGGTTATAACAGAATATAAGCGGATTAATTCAGAAACTTTTTACTGTCTAGGCAATAATGAAGCACGGAATAACATTTATTATTCAAACTGTAATACTACCGAGAATAAATTGTTTTCATTCTAATAATAATATTTTATTCGCGCAAATCCAAACAACATTAATAGCAATTCAGGTTGCCAGGCAACCATGGACATAAAAAGGTATATATAGCAGAAACGGAATTATTTTTAAAATTTAATCATGAAAGAAGATTCATTTTTGATACTTAAAATTTGAAGTGGGAATGACTGCGGATATTAGGATGAAATCTAAAATGTAATCAACATAGGTTTTAATCTTTCCCTATAGTATCTATATTAAAATATTTTCTCCTTAAATTAAATTATTCCGGCGAGTGAGTTTTGAAAGGAAAGTTCTGTATACAGGGTGTTTAAATTAGGAAGGGAGATTTTAAAGGTTGTATATTTAAAATACCTTATAAGATTTCCATGGGCTGCGACATTTTGTTTCAGTGCAACATCATTTTATGTCGTTAAATTCAGCGACCAAACAGGAAGATATTGAGAAAATTAGTAATTCGAAAATTAATGTATTTATTTAGGTATTTATTACACTCAAAAATCTTCTTGTGGCTCCATAAAAATTAATCAAGGGGGTGAGGTCAGGTGACCGCGAAAACCAGGCAACGGATCACCGCCATCATTCGTCAACACATTCAGCGCGTAACGTTCCATTTCACTGTACTCTGCTTTTGTAAAAACAATATACAGCACAGGAAGTCGAGAACTGGGTGGACGAACAATATTGAGCATAAGGAACAGGGTAGTGGGGACATAATGCAGTCGTAGGCATTACAACACATAACACCACAACGCCAGTTGTAGAATAACAGTCTGATCATGCCAGTCTAACACGAATATACATTATTGTTGGGTGCATGTGTAGTAGTGTCCAACCTCCTTTCAACCCCAATCCATTGCTAGTGGCTATTATACTCTAGCAATGAATCGAAACTTCGCATTCCATGGGTAACTATGTTCCAAAATCGGTTATCTACCCGGTCAATAAGTTTGTCGATCTAATTTAGACACCCTGTATATAATCGCAGAGTTAGTGAATACTGATCAAACGTGCAACCCATGTGTTTGCAGCGAGCATGACGTAGTTCTGGATTTCGAATGTTAAAACTACGAATTAACAATTAAGGAAATAAAATTACCTAAATATGCACATATTCATCTATTTAAGGAAAGGAGATGATACCTACTCTCATCGTTGTCCACATATTTTCGATTTATTTGTAAAGTATTTTAAATGTCATTCGCTGTACTTTTTATTCAGATGTGAAAACAATCTGCTTAGGTATAGCTGGTGACAGTACTTCCAGCAGATGTAATATATGCTTTGTAAACCATTTGCTTTAACCTGCCTCCTTTAAAATAATATTCCAACTTTACCGTTTGACTCTTGCCATTAAATAAACATTTCCTTTACAGTAAGACACATATGCTAAACCATTAACTACTTTACAACTAATGAACTTTTCCATATTGACATGACACGTAAATTCATACAAGTTGTCAATAATTGACCCAGTTATGCTAATTTTGTGTCACTTTTATTTTTAATAGAATGAATGGAATTTATTTTCGGATCATCGCGATCGGCCGATATGACGCCTTTGATTTTTTTTTTTGAGGGTATGTTAAAGGTATCCTGAACGCCACACCAGCTGACAAAGCGTAACTGATTAACCCAATAAAAATTCAATTTTGGAAAACAATATTTGCATTAAATTTTCAGAAATTACATAGGAAATTGAATTTCGGTGTTGTGACTTTTCGGATGCATACTTCATGAGGGAGGTGTCAAAAATGTATCCTCTCTGAATCACTGCTCAATTTTGTTGGTGATGTTCTACATCACGTTGTAAAAATGTTATAAAAAAGCAAATAATTACAAATTATGTCTGAGGATATTTATTCATCTACTGAGTGATGCTATTGGTGGAATTTAACTTTTTATAGAAATTCACATAAAAATGAAAATTGATCCTAACTAATGAGCGTTTCATTTATGTTTGTAGAGAGAGAGTCTTGTATGGGAAGTTTCTACGATCTATTTTTAGTCTTTAGAGGAGGGAGGGTAACAAATGAAATGTGTAATAAAATCGTAATGTTTTCCAAAACTGCAAAATATTTTAAATATGTCTTAAGCAAAATTTTATTGTGAAAATATTAATATTAAGAAACATTTAGAGTTTTAAATTAGCAGTCATTTTATATGAGTCATTTAAATTGGATAGTAGTTCTAAAGGTATTGAACCATATTTTATGATTACGAAACATTGAATACTCTCCTTTTCTTCCAGTTATATAAAATAGTTTCAACTTTTTGTGAAGTATTTGAGAATATCTCTTTCATTCTTTACTCCAGATTATACCTGTACTAATTATTTATAAAATAATGTTTATATTAAATAACTAATTTTGTTTCAAAATTATTACTTAGATAGAAAATATTAAAAATATATTTCACTTTTCAATAAGAATTTTCTTCATTTTAGAACTGAGAGAATTGCAAATACTTCACAAGAGCTTTGGACGTTCACTTCAGTAGTATAAAATTCTGCTACAGATTTACACCATCCCCAATGCGATAATGCAGAAGCATCGATTTTCGCTGAAAGCACTGCTTCCCTTAATGTTTTATAGCGGTTAAAAGCTAATGCATGTTATTCATTGCTTCGCGGATTTCTTTACATTCAAATATACCTTTGCTGATCAGGTAATCCATAGTTTTAGTTTCCTGGCTATTTCCATTATCGCTTCTGGTTTGTCAGATTGAAAAAATTGCCTTATGATTTGAAAGAATGTGAAAGATAATTTAGACCAAACTTCATTAAATACGAAAACATGCCTATAATAATACCCATATATTTTGGTATTTTATCACCAACACCGTAACAATTTTATGACGTTAATTATCATGCTTGAGTGATTAGAAATCTTCCTGAAAAAGCTTGTTTGTTCTATAATTAGAGCGTTGGAAATCCCCTTGTTGTTATCCAGTTCTATGCTAGCGGCGAAAAGTATAACTTTCCTCTATTCAAACACTAAAATATAGTGAATTATTTCAGGTTAGGGCCGACTGAGTAACACTGCTTACTGCTTGCTGCTTACTGCGGCCGCCACACCTAAAAAGGTAGTTGGGATCGGCATTAAATAAAGTTAGTATTTATATTTTTACTGAAAGCATAAAACGATAATACATTTACAACTGTTAATAACAAGCACTAATTTGTGTAATAAGAAATAAAGAGATTGATGCCTCTCAGCTGCACCACATCCCCGCATCTACGTAGGTTGCATGTTTTCAACTTTTCTTCTAACCGGAATCACTGTGAGATCTTATCTCTCTTGTAATTTTGAATAAGTTAAGGAACAGCTAATTAATCTGGAACACGATTGCCAGGATATTGTTTTATAAATAGGCTTACTACTTCTTTACAAAAATTCGTTTTCCCCTCATGTATCATACATAAAACCCCTTCTTCAAGACTGTGTAATTTTGGTGCTATGGCTAACAAAGAACAATTAGCACACAATAAAAGCACCGAGTAACACATGAACGCACAAGTACTCGCTGACAAAGTTCTCCCTCAAAACTGCAAGCTGCTACATGCATATGGATTGTAATGTCTTGACCACTAACTTCACTCGCTGTATCATCCGTAACTTAAATAACCTCTCTAATCCAAAACATTTCAATTCATACCGTTTGTTAGGCTAAGGTTTGGAGTCAGGGCCCGGTAACTGAGGTGGTAAGAGCATTGGCACGGTCATTTGAAGACCTGTGGTTTGAATTTCGTAAACTTGATTTTTTCCTGGCTCTGGTTTCAAACACTGCTTGTATGAAAAAAGTCATGTTTAAAATAAATTAACTCTAATAGTGTGGTTAAGTGTGAAATCTGTCTTAAAGTCTCCTCTTAGGGATTGGATCTATTGTATTATTAGGGACGGAGGAGGATATTTCGGCTTGCTTACGCTCCGAATTAGGACACCGCTAGAGGAAAGAATGAGATGGGGATACACAAAGCAGAGAGGATCCATTGACGATGAAGACCAGACTTTGACACGGTAGCCTTCAATGTTTTCCTCCAAGAAATTCTTGCTCCTAAGAAACGCCACATCCATACCAGTCGCCAGGGCTTAGACCATCGTAACACCGCACCAGCCCACTTCGTCCTTGTATTTTCGACTCTGTAACAGAGCGGAATGAAATGCTATGAAATGGGAGAACGGAAAGTTTGGCCAACCCAGCATACGCTTAAGCGACTAGGGGAAACTATGAACAAACCTAAGATCAGAATCGTCGGCTCCAAGACATTTGAACCTGAGACCTCCAGAATGCGAGTCCCAGGCGTTACCTTCTGAACTACCCGGCTCGGTCGTCTCCTAGGGATAACATTTCTGCAACGAGAATAACTCTAGGGTATAATATGCCCAGATGTGGGATATTCTAGACTGAGGCCGGACAGGACACGGTAGTTCACATGGTCGAGAGCGTCGGCACAGCAAGCCAAAAATCTGTGGTTCGTCCCGGCCGTGACTTCAAGTATTTCCTCTCTTTCCAAATAAATTTGAAATATTTCTTCTTCTGCACTTATTTAGCTCAGGCAATATTCTACTTTAGTGGAATCGTATGCATAATGCGAGTATCATACGCGATACGTAATATTTGGAGGTGTTTGTTAGTTTTAATTTAAAACAGTGCCAGGAAAGGAACTTTATGAAAGGTATAGTTTATCTAATATAAGTATATCTATGTTTGATAGTGTAAGGATTTGGAAAACTGAGCTTTTCATCAACTTGGATAAACACTTGATGGATATTGCATACTGACAGATTCGAAAAAACAGTCATCACACACAGGATGTTTCCACAGAATAGAAAACAATTTTATAAAATATGGATAATAATTTTACCATTTTGGTAACTTTTTATTTAAACATACCAACTTAAAATCTCAAATTAACTTTAAATGCACCAACTTAATCTGATGTAGTTAAAAACACACTTGTATAAAGTCTGGCGATCAGTAGGTGACAAGAGGGGACTGAAGTTTGAGGAGGGCTTAACCGTTTATCTGCACATGTACGAGTGTATGTGAGATACCCATGTTGCCACATGAATGAGGAGCTCTCAGACTCATATCTTGCAAGCCCGCTGGACTTCTAACTATGGGTGAGTATATGACAACACTGTTTACTTTTATCGGCCCTAACATACGTGAATATAAAGAAGTTTTTTTTTTTTTTTTTGAGTAGTGTTTAACGCCCGTTTTCACTACTGAGGCGCCACAGGCGGTGGACACTGATGATACATGAGATGAAATGATACATTAGGAAAGGATATATTTTTTTTTAAGGAAGGAAGCGTTCCAGGCCTAAGTTTAGGTACCTCCCCGGCATTCGCCAGTTATGAAGATTGAGGAAAACCTGGAAAAAACCCCAGTCAGGGAGGACGGTCCTGGCGGGATTCGAACCGCAGACCTCCCGCTCACGAGTCCATGCCTTAACGACCTCGGCCACCCGTGGCGGTACAATATAAAGAAGTGGGTAGAAATGTTTACTTAGCACATTCCTCATGCTTGCCTTCTTCTCATAGCCAGACAATGTATATTTTTATTATACGTTGTAAACACATAAAAGATGAACTCCTGACTGGGAGCTTACGTGTTCATTTAACATTGTAAATAATTTATAACTCATGTTGAATTAAATAAGAATTTTTAGTGAAATGGCCGATTATCAACTTTTATCGGTGACTATTTTATTCTTAAATGTAAAAATATTAAGATTTTATTCCATATTACAATCTGCAAACTAAGAAAGTTCATTCTGTACAGCGAAAGAAGAGCAACTGGCGACAAATGAGTGAAGCCGCAATAACCACCACCACCGCTACCATCCCAACACCTCGAGAGCCATTAACATAATCTTCACCAGTATCGCCTAAGAGCAGTTGTGAAGTTGAAAGCTTTTACGCTTAGCTTTACACGAGATCGTTTTAGAACTTTCTTTCTGAGGTTCGTTTTAGCAGAATGTTGAATGTTTTCAGGAGCATATCGCACGACCGTTTGTAATAATATTGAAGGAATATTTGAGTTTTAAACTAATTATTTCACGAATTTCATATTACAATTTCGTTGCAGAAAAGTGATCTAGAGCTAGAAGAAAGGGGAAAGTAACTGGCAAACAAGAAGATTCCTCTCTATCCATAATAAACACCTAGTAAATCAAGTTGGGTAAAATAAGGAGTTTCAATCAAGTGTAAGAGAAGCAACTTGATCACAATTTCTCAATCATTTTCTCAGCACGGAGGTTTACGGCGATGTTTCGTGAATGGGCACAGAACTGAGGCAGACATTCTATTGGTCAAACATTTCTTTAATCATCTTCATTTTGAAAACGTTCTTTCAAGTGTTGATGTAGACATGAATTCTTAGCTAAACTTCTCAAATCTGGATTTACACCTTCATCACAATCTTTAAAAGTCGTCATAATATAAAAGGATCACACAGTGATTTTTATTTAAATTTGCAGAGCTGGAATCATAACTGTATTTGTAGTTTTTGAATGAGTGACGATAAAACTATAACAGGTTCGAACTTTCAATTATTTTGAGAGTGAAGGAGGTGAACACCTTATCTGAATTTTAATTTAGATATTTAAACCTTAAAAAGATGAAATTATTGAAATAACATCATGAAGCAACATCTAATTGACCCACAAAATATCTTTAGGTCAGCCTACAATGCAATCCATCTAAATATTTACGTTTCGGCAGTAGTCTTATAGAAAGGTACTATTGAACTGAACAGCCTAACGAATTTTTAATTAATTATATCCATTATGCATTATTTTTGGATCTATAAGACCCTCATATGGGATTTATGGAAGTACATATATAATTGCTATTAAAATGTAAGTTTTTTTTTTTCAATTTCTTCTTTCAATTACATAAAAAACTATAAAAAATTGAGTGCTTTCCTAATAGATTTTTCCACAATACTACAACAAAACAAATTAATACAACGTAAAAATGTGAACAAATAAATAAGTGATAAAGAACTGAAAAAATCACTAAGTCTGGAGTTGATTTAAAGACCCAACTGTGTTCGCTAAAATGTTTGGAATACATAATTCGGCCATTTTTGCAAACATTGAAAAAGCTATTTCACAGATATAATAATGATTTTTTCTATTTTCAAATTACCAGGAAGAAACATTTTTAAAATATTAATGTCTGAAGATGTATGTAGTTCTTTAGTAAAGGTTGCGCTTATTTAGGTGAGGCGATAACACTTAAGAGAGATCACATATTCAATCCGTTGGAATGACTATTCTGACTTATTTTTTTATGTGGTTCCCCTGGTTGCTTAAGGGAATGCTGGGTTTTGCACAAGTTTTGCTCTCCCATTTCGTCTCATTTCATTCCGTTGGTTCTATTACAAGATCGAAAGAAACAGTACGTAGTGGACTGATGCGGCGTGACGGTGACTTGCGATTTAAAAATGTTTCTGCTCCGGCCACTTGCATGGAAATATCTCTTCTAAAGGGATTGAATTCCTCGAAAGGGAGCTTCACCAGCGTTGGGATTTTCATTTGTCTATTTCCACCCGGCGAATCCCTCACCTCAGCCCTTCCTCCTGGAGGAGTCCCCATTAAGGGCGTAGGCGCAAATGGTCAGCCCGTGAGCAACGCGGAAGGAGCAAAAATTCCTTATCCGTCCTTATCAATCCAATCCAATATTGGCGATATATTCAAGAGTGGCAAAATATTTTTAAAACTGTTAACGTTTTAACAATATATTGACATATAAAATACTATATTACTTTGAAGATTCAGAAGAAAATATTTAAAGTTTACATAAATTCAAAATAATATAATATACATTTTTTCCCTAGAAAAGCAAACGTGGGCATCGTGGCCCACAATTAGAGTAAAAGTAAAAACAATTGAAAAAATTATGTATTCTGTATTGAGGTTTGACTATTTAAAACGTATAGTGGCTTATAGTGAGCAAAATTAATTAAATCAAATTAGATTATAAATAAAACCATAAAGGTACTTAGACTAAAATTATACATTTCGGAACAATTAAGTATCATATCGCAATGGCTAAGCAATGGTAAACATATGAGTCTGAAATTTATACCTAACTCAACAGTTTCAGAAATAAACTACTGCCACATTTTGCTAAGTACTGTAAAAGAAGTAATGGTATGAGAAAGCAAAGTAATAGATACAACCAATAAAATAAGAGGATAAATACAACCATATAACAAACATAATGTAATTGCTGTTCATTTGGAAAAGTTGAACATAGGCAGATAAAGATAACATTGAAAAGAACATTTTTACTGATTCAGACTTGAACTCATTTTAATCTTTGTTGCTCCTAAGCGAAGCAATTATTTTTCGCAAAAGATTGGAGTTCATTTTAACTATAGACCTCCTAGAAAGTGTACAGGAATTCAGAGATTTTTAAAATTTACTTAAAACAGGCGTTTACATATAAGTCAACAGAAAGAAAGTAAAACGCAAAAGCATTTATTTTTGTATTACAGTTGTAACTGAATAACAGCAGCAGCAGCTACTCTGTCTAACTGCTGAAAATGCAATTACTTAAACAATTTTTCTTCCGTTTTAGTTAATGCTAATTTTTTTTATATTGCCAAGAATAAGAAAGAAGGCAAAATACCATTGAAAGGGAAGGTTTCTCCGAAAAACCACGCATTGTAACCTTTTAGAATAAGAGGCTTTCTTTGTAATGTTTCTTCAGGTCAACTAGAACTTGGAAAACAACC
This sequence comes from Metallyticus violacea, assembly GCA_030762175.1. Lineage (NCBI taxonomy): Eukaryota > Metazoa > Arthropoda > Insecta > Mantodea > Metallyticidae > Metallyticus > Metallyticus violacea. Next base: position 120,013,632 of record CM060832.1, read on the forward strand.
GGATATTGAACAAAACGCTATGTAAGGAATTTGGAAAAGACAAGTGATTCATTTGTTAACAGTGTAGGGTAAGCTCAGGCAATAAATATCCAGATGTAATCATGAAACCTTTGTTACAGCTCTCTTTTAAAATATTATTTAGATCTAAGACTTAAGATTTCGTTGAGGGTGGACCCGAATAAAATCTTAGAAGATAGCCTATGAGAATTAAAAGATAATAAATTAGTATAAAAACCCACCAATAACCAAGATGGGTGTAGGAAGTGACATTTAGAAAGCCACCATTAATATATTTATAGCGCCTAGACCGACAGACAGGCAAATTAATAAAAGGAGTTGCAATGGACTATAGATTACTTGTTTGTTACTTGTTCGTGGGTGCTGAAGAGAGAGGGAGAAGCGTAAGAAAAAGCAAAAGTGTTAATAAATGGTGAAAACTGTAACTACGAGTGTTATATTTTTGTTTGTTTATTATCTCCATTCGCTGTGATTGTGTATCACAGTAACGTTCAGCTAATAAATTGAGCTTAGCGCTGAGGAGGAAACAATACTAGATTCCGGTGCTGAACGAAGGTCAATCACTCCTGAGATACCAATCCATGTGTAAAATTTAATCACCTCCTTATCCACAACGAATCTAAACCTGTAAAAATAAAAATTAATACACAAATACCGCTGCAAGCCATGGTTCTAAAGAGCGTATGCGTCACATGAATTTTACAGTTAGTGCCTCAATTTGTACAGGCTAGTCGATTCTGTTTCGCATCCCTCTCAGGAACTCACTCATCTTGGCACCAGCGCTAACGTAGCAGTGCCCCAATGAAGGAGACTAGTTAATGAAACTCGGGAATGGTGTGCCGCGGTGATTCTGCCCGTAAAATACAATGCTGGTAGCTCCCTCTGAGAGTAAAGTGCAGGGCATTCAATGCTCTTGTAAAGGAGAAGCTCTGTTATCTGCTTTTACGTCCATGCTAAAACAATTTATTCTCTACTGACCTATGAACAAAACAAGAAGGGACGCTAAGAGTACAGCGGAAAAGTTAGGATAGTATCTTTACGCGCTATAGTTACGGGCTTCAAACCAAGAACAGTGTTCCAAAAATATTCGCCTAACATATTATTTAGAAATGTTTATGGGTACAAACAACGAAACGAAACCTCAGAGAGCACTCAATACGAACACAGAACCTATACTGTTGTTCGTATTATAAAAAACGACTGTTGCGTTTGCTAAATATATTTGCTTTTAATAATGTAATAAACTACTGATTGAGCAACGCTTGCGAAAGTGTCCTCAGTGATTGCAGCACATGCAGTTTCAATTTTGTCCCGAAGTGCTGCCAGTGTAGCTGGTTTTCTACGATATACAACATCCTTGAGTTCCTCATAGGTAGAAGTCCAACGGAGATAGATCTGGAGAACAAGGTGAAACTCAATCGGACCTCTTCGTCCTATCCAGTGCCTTGGATAATGCTTAGGATAGTACCTAGGATTGTGCCTTGGATGCAGTGCGCGGCGCTTGTTGCTGTGCGAGGCCCTTGTGAACATCGCATCGATGTTCCATGAGTCTCAAATTTGTCTGGAATGCATGCTACTGTTATTCGCGTTGGTGGCTCTCTTCTGTACACACGTCCATTACCTTTGAACTTCAACAACATTCTCGGTTTTCCAATACCACTTCAAAATTGATTTCCGCTGTTCAAACGATAATCTTGGCCCCATTTTATTGCAGCAACTCTAGCATAACGCAATGTAACATCTGTATACAGAACTTCATCTTCATCATTTATTGGCTTCATTTGTTCATTGTCGATTTTCCTGTCCCTTAGCAACGCTATCACAATGTACATGATTCACATCTGTTTACAGAACATCATACTACACATTACTGTTGTTTTTCGGTCCCAATTTAAAATATATTAAATAAATACTGTGAAAGTGTGTATACATTTTTAGCACTGTCGGTATATTTAATAAACACATTTAATTAGTTTTCCATATTTGTCTTATGGGGCAAAAATTCATGTTATTCAGAAATATCTAACCGTAAAATCGTTTAATGAATTGCAAAATCAACGAATAAATACCTACTTAAAATTAATATCTCATTACTGACTCAACGTAGAGCTATAAAATTTGCACGTGTTTTTCTAATTGCATTCTGGTGGTTGGAACTGTTGGTTGATAGATTAGAAATGACAACATTTTATATATTCACACATTCATTCATTGCCATAATTTGTTTTTTTAATGTTCTTGCTTCAGATTTCTACTCGAATACATTACAGCCTTTTTTTTTATAAATGATAACTAGATAATTTTCCATCATTTCATTCCATATTTTCATTATTGCTGCACACTTTTAAAAAGTCACTTTCATTTTTCTTGTAGGTCCGGTGAGTTAGATACATTTAAATACGCAATAGTTAAGTAGTTTAATTATTCACCACCATGTCCTTCCTTTAAATACAAAAAAAGTATAATTGTACTTGCACAGTAGCCTTTACTGTTTGAAAATTTACAGAGAGGCAGTAAAATCCACGATTTTATATGCTACGAAAATAGCAATATAATGCAACATCCGAGGCATAATTTCTCTCACAATCAGTCGATAATAGCATTTATGAGTTTAATAGCAATTTAGAATGGTTGTTTGCAACCGAACGGTTTAATTGATAAATGAAATTACGTGCAGCTACAGCAGTTTCAGATGTGCAAACATAAAACTGCATTCACTGGGTAGTATTTTGATGTATGTTCAAATTTAGAAATTACTGTGCTTGATATTGACCATGAATCTAAAATTACAGAGCATAATTGCGAATGTTTATAAAAGAGTAGCTGTTAAACTTCCAACTTACCTCTGTTTATTTTTATGAAGGCAAAGTTATCAGAAAGGTGTTTTATGTAAGGAACAATTCGCTAATGAAAAGCATTGAGTGTTTTCAGGCCCACCATCGTTTGTTTATTTAATAGTTCAAAAAACTTTGAAACTTTGAGCACAAAATGAATCTCAGGAAGGTATGGGTATGTCATCTCGAACAGTGCACCACGCCTTCCTGCGCTTTTGTGTTGAAGGAATGCTTGTGTGTGCTGTAGATATGGCTACTATTATTTTTTGTGAAGCCGAACGCTCATGGGATGTGTTTGGTTGGGTTGCACGCGAACAAGAGCCTCTTGGGAAGTAAGGGAGGTGCTGCAGCCAACTGAACGCTCCGGCAATTACACCCCCGGGAGAAATCCCATGGTACTTAATTACTTACCAGGCTACATAGAGAGCAGTGGAGTTAAACCTTCCAAATAGCAGAAATCTAATACATCCCTTAAGGCAAAAACATATATTTGAGTGCTAAATTTAGTAATATTTTTAACATCAAACCAACAGTAGTTTTTATGTTTACTTTTCCATCTCTTGTATGTTTGGTATATTTTTTCATTTACTGGTAAAAACATGCCTTATTTTTTGCAAATTCTTTGACTTCAAATAGTGATACTTTTACCTTTTCTCTAAAGGAAGGAATTATAATATTTCTTCTGTGACAATTAAATCAAAATATTTAATCTAGCCTCTCTATTATAATTTAAACGTGAATAATAAAAAGTCCTTTCCTATTTCATATTGTTGAACTTCGTAATATAAACATGAGCTTAGAAAAAGGATGTTAATGTTTATAAAAACTGATATATAACACAGAAAGGAAAATTATCTGATTTAATAAATGTGAACTGCATGTGGGGAACGAAATAAATCCAAAAACTATAATTGTCAGGAGGGAAAAAATTCTTACTCTTCTATTATTAATGCTTTTACATTTTTAAAATCATTTATATTATTTAAATCTGCCATATTAGGTATTGATGTAAAGATATGAGACTTTATTAATAACATAAACGAAATATTTTAAACCTGGAAAAATATGTGTCATGCACCACTTCAAAAGATGCAGGTACCAGGCGCCAGCATGCATTACAAAATTAACAAAAGCATTATCATTCAAAGAACGGATTTTAAGATACAAAATTAGGGTTGAAAAGGAGAAAGAAAGATTATGAAAATGTATACAAAAGTGTTCAAATAAAGGTGATATTAAAATGTATTCATTCAGGTCAAAACCAGTTACATTAATATTGTCGGTCCTGGTAGTCCAGTGGTAATCACACTTGTGCCTTCTAAACCCAAGGTCGCGGGTTCGAACCCTGCAAGGATTGATGGATTTTTTCGGGCGTGAAAATCGTAAGTATGGCTTTCTTCGGAAGGGAAATAAAGCCGTGGGTCCCGTGTCGTACATTTACGGCACGATAAAGAACCTCAAGCGTGAAAGAAGAGGCCTGTGAGCAAAATTATTCGGCCGTTTCACGTCCTGATTAGAATGGGACGCTGATGACCTGAGATGTTAAAGAATGTCCCTAAACAAACAAATAAAATTGCATTAATATTCTTTATTTGACACTGTAGCAAATAATATAACGTAACTATTATTGAAAAAGCAAGCATGACATTTTCTGGGTTCCTATCAGCAATTCACACTGAATTACTCATAATATTTCTATGTTTTCGGAAATAACAGGCACTTTGAGCTCAGAAAAAAACTCCGCTCAACATCTACTTAAACCAATGGAACATATTTTGTTAATATACAGAAAGGCAGTTCAGTGGAAGTTGTAAAGGCTTCCACATTTCAAAATGAATTCACTTTTGGCTTTAACAAATCCGTCAAGGTTGTCCTTCACAGTAGCCAACTTTTTCCACTGTTCCTCCTTCCTCTAAACCATGTTAGGTAAATACCTAGAGCCACGCACTATGAACAGTTCCAACGTTGGCCATACTCGATGGGCGTTGCTGCTGAATCTAGATCACAAATTAAACTATGATTTTTCGATGTTTAAACACAGGGAAACCGCACATCTTAGCGAAGTTATTAGAGGGAATTGTGGCCGGCACAGCCCCAATAATTTCTCGGTATAAAAATTGAGACTTTTACAGAATGTTCCTCAAAACAGAAATGTAGTGATTTAACCGATTTTTCTCCCCTCCTACTCTTTTATAAACACGGTGTAGTTCATTTGCAATACATGCCACAGGGTTGAGGTTGGAGTGCATGACCTGAAAGTTGTTGGAAAGCCGAAAGCATTTAACGTGCTTGTTCGGCCACCACAAGCCTGACTTTACCGTATTGATTGACATCGAACTCGTGCATGAATCATTCAATGATTGTATTACTGTGCAGGCATTTGTCTTCTCAAGCACACCTCAAAGAGCATGGGTTTCATCTTTTCATAAGGTATTAAATATAATGCATATCCTATACATATCTTTTTATTGCTGAGACATTACAGGAGGCAAACACTGATGCTAAACGCGTTATATTAATTTTAAATTCAAAAATTATATTTTTAAGGAAGAGAAGTTCCATTTCTAAGTTTAGAGTACGTCCACAAGGTTTGTCATTTATGCGGACTGAGGAAAACCTGGAGAAAACATCAGGGAAAAGGGTCCTGATGGGATTCGAACCCAATACCTTCCGCTCATGAGTCCACACCTGAACGATCTTGGCCACCCATGGCGGTCAAACTACTGCTATTAAAATAATTTTGTAGCAAATGACAACACAGAAAATTGTTCCAAATAAATTTCATGAGTGCAAGATGCTACAATAACAATTAAAATTGTATTCAGATGAGTTATTCGAAAGTAAATAGCTCACTGTGTTAAATGAAAAGAACAAACACAATAATGATAGCATTTCAAAGTGCACAATTTCATATGTAATTATTTCGTGCAACACGGTATAATAACGAAAAACATTCAATTGCTGCAAGTCTAATGGGCAAAGCATTTCCGTAACTGGTTTTCATCTTAACCGCAGTTGTACCGCGGAGTAGGAACTTCCAAATATTTTTAGTGTTTAACGCCCGTTTTTACTGCTAATGCATCATAGGCAGTGAACACTAATGATACACGAAATTAAATGATAAATTGATAATTTTTTTTTAAGGAAAGAAACTTTCAGGCCTAAATTTAGGGCATTCGCCATTTATGAGGACTGAGGAAAACTTGGAGGGGAAAAAAAAACTCAGGGAGAAGGGTCCTGTTGGGATTCGAACCTCGGATCTCCCGTTCACCTCGGCCACCCTTGGTGGTACCAAATATATTGACCTTATAAAAACAAAAGGTGGGACAAAGAACGAGAACAGGGACATACATTCCTGTCCCTATTGTGAGAGTTTATTCTCTGCCCTATTGTTTCTGCGTTTGTATGAAACAACTGGTTGGTCATAATGGCAAAAATGCAAGACATGTTTTCATCCATAACACTGGTCTGCATTTTAAAACTTATTTTCTGTTGTTTTGCATCTGATATGCAACTCGAAAATAACCAAGAGCAGGCCAAGGCTCCCTCCGGGCTGCAGCGCCAATGTAAAGAAGAAAATCACTCAAATATATCATTAAGAGTTTTTTTATTTTATAATAATATAACATTTAATTATTTTTTAGCTTTTAAATGGCCATTGTTGAAGTTTAATTGTACTAGCATTGCAATTATTCATCTTATAATCATTTTCTTGAAGTGATTTTTTTTTCTTTGCCTAAAAGGTCTAATCTCACTGTTATGTCGCGCAATAAGACTGTACATATGTTGTGAAGATATAGAGATATAAATATAATTTTCTTGTTTTATTTTATACCTTAATATTCACGGCATACTCTATTATAATCCACATTTCCACTAAAATCTTATATTTCTCTTTCAGAAATCACTGTTTCATTCCCGTGTATTTCTGATCTATATTAGTTTAGGTCAAAACGCTGCATGTAATAACGTTTAATATATGTGCCATATCACTTACTACAATTAGTTAATTAACTATAATCAAAAGCTATTTCTCATATTATGGGAAGTAGTCGAGATTGCTGGCTCAGTTGTGCCGGGCAGTAACTGACTACTGGGCTAACTCCTAGCAAACTTTCGCTGAAAGATTTTCTGCAGCATGTTAAATTAGCAAGCAAATATGCAACTTCAGATAAATCTATAGAGCGGAATTGCATATAACAAAAGTTAAAGAAAACAATATATATATAAATAAAAGAAAAATAAAGTAACACTATCAATAATGTAACTAAATTAACAATAATAAGAAACGCAGAAAAGAATAAACAATAAGAGAAAGTCACACTTGTAATCGCTATATTTCGAACTACCAGAGTTCTTCTATGGCAAGAGACAAGTATATATTTCCAATTTCCTTTCCAAAGCTCATCTCATGTATCACAGTATCCATAGCCTGTGGTGGGCGTTAAACAGCATTAATACAACATATTTTCTGAACTTTTCTAAAATTATTGTTTGTTTAACCTGTCTTTTTCTCTTAACTGACTATACCTTTACGCTTGCCGCGTTTTAAAGTTGACCGTTTTATATACACATTTTCTATATTTTGTCCCATTTTGATACATATTCTATAATTTTGTCCCATCTTCATTACTACCATTCAGTCTGCTTATTTCTGCTTTGAACGCTACGGGAAATAAACGAGACAGTGCTGATAAATTCCACTAGATAATGTGTTATTTAAATCTTCCTTCATATGACTACAATGATTTCGCCATCTGTATATTTGACACAACTTGTTAATAAAGTATACCCATTTGGTCTACATATTTTATTGCATACATTCTCTAGAACGCTACAAAAATTTAAATAACTTTAAAATGCTATTTGAAAACGGTTTGGTTATGAGACATGAGATGTTGTTGACTCCACATTGGTGAGCCAAATTATGAGATGGTTTGGTGTTGCCTTGGCTACGTGCCCCAGATTGGGTACCAATCTTGAAGATATCTGTTGTTGATGTTGAGTAACCTCACGTTGTGATGCCAATGTTGAAGTGTTTTCGTAGATTAATTATTGGTTGCTTCGGTGCTGCATTTCAATCCCAACAATATCTCAGGGTGAATTCGGCTATTTTGTTAACTAGGATTTAATAGGAAGAGGAATTCATTAGTGTAAATGAATAATGCGACATAATATGTAATTGCGTAGTTTATTATGTCCAAATTCTTTTGCGACCTTTGGTATTTTGCCTATGATAGACTTGACTACGTGAATATAAACTCAGTTGCTGCGTGGAACTGAAAAGTCGAACTTATTATAAGTACTGCGAACTTTTTCTGCATCGAACTAGATATCTTATAATCTCTATCATTAGTATAAAACTTAAACTGCTTGTTTCAGCAACGTCGAACTTATGACTGCCTCATGAGTAAATGACTGGCGTCTTACCGCATGTAAAACTTATACTGCCTGATTGGCGGCACGATGAGTTTATGCGAACTGAATTAACTGCAATGATTAAACTGAATGCCCCAGCGGGAAGTCCGTCTCCTTTATACTAAATTCAAATAAAAATCGTGGCTAGAAGAAGTCAAAAGGCACGCGCAGGCCTCGCGTCTTTCTTTAAAACTTCAAACACATGTTTTCCAATGGCTGGTTCTATTTCACCTGCTCCATATATATAGATGGTTTAAAGAGGGAACGGTACCACGCACGTCATCCTTAACTGATGTAAAGGGCCTTGAGTTTATTCACCCTACAGTAGTTTCTTTTAAAAAGAAGAAAGGGTATCCGCACGTGATTCTCTTCCATTGTAGGGTTTTTATTACCTGGTGACTTTTCAAGTTATTGCAACAAAAAACACCTTTCTCTATTTGCAATTGTTACGTTGGAATTACAGCTTATGACAGAAACATATATAACATATATATTACTAATTACAATGCCAAGATACGATGATTGCACTTGCGTAAACATACATGATAATTATATTTTAATGGAGGGGATCGGAGGAACTATTACAAATATCAAACAAAAACTTCTACATTTTATTATTCCTTCCAATTATTAATAAAGCCTGTGAAATCCTGCTGTCATCAGCAAAAATATGGAATAATTTCGGTATCTTGAATAGCGTGTAGCTGTCACAAATCGTGATCCTATCAATATTGTCATTCAAAATTGGAAGGGACTGTTCACTTTTGTCTCGGATACAGTAACACAGTGGAAGCTGCGGGCGTTCGCTTCAAATAAGTGTCGGCCTTCGCATTTCCCTCTGTAAATGCAGGAACAAAATGAGATTTCACCTTGAATCCACGCTCTAACGATTGTTTCCATATCGGCGGTATAATGAACCTGATACATTAACAAGACGAAAATAGCCAGTAATTAGGTATTTTGCATGGTCAGCGCTGGAATATGCAGAGTAAGAGGGTAGTACAGGTGCCTTTCGTCCTTGCCAATGCATTCATTACTCCTAATCTCGTCACGGGGATCCGTAATTTCATTTCCTGTGCTATATTGACAGATAATAGTTATTTTTACGGCGCACTGTTCCGATTCGGTCCATACGGGCACATCGACCGCCGTTATGCAATGAATATTCAAACGGCCACGCCCAGCCTGTCAAATCCCCTCTCTTTCATCAAAAATCTGCGGTTACTGCCAGAGGTCCAGATACATATAATAAGCCTTCTGTCATGTGCACGGGTTGGAAAAATAATTTAGGTTGTAAACGCGAGAGAATGTCACATCCCATCTGTTTGTACTTTTTCCCGCAACTGTCATGTAGCAAACTTTGCTATTCCTAAAAACATGGAAAAAATTGTTTGTTTTCCTAGGAATAAAGAGGCTGTCGTTTTTGGAGACTCGGCATGCATAAATATCATGTATCGAGGCTCAGCCTAGTAAAAACACTCGGATTTCATTCCCTAAGTACATTCCTCAGTAAAGCTAACTTTGACATAAGAAGTCAATTATGTAACAGGTCATTTATCAGCAAACTGTCAAGTGAAATTGTTCAAGAGGCAACTACACACCTAAAATTGGAAATTAAATGGGAATCAATGAAATATAATTAATTTAGCGCTTGTACAAAGTATTATTTTCTCACTTTAGATGCACTTATCAGAAATATCCATTCTAGAAATAGTAATAACCAAATTCCTATATTATATATATAGCGTAGAAATATAGTATTAAGGAAATAAAATATTAACTAGAAACTAATGACAATATACTATGCATACTTGCAAATTGAGTTTTGGGGATAATATTTTGAAGAAGTGAAGAAAACTGCATCAAGTCACGAAAAATAACACCATTATTTGTAGTAGTAGGATTTAAAATTAAGAAATCATGCAGGCTCCGTTTTCAAACGCTTAAGATCCTTTCCTTGGCCTGTTATACACATTTTTATAAACTTTCTCTTTTGTAATAGTGAAATTGTCTACTTATATGAGGGGGTTTCTAAAGTTAAGGCACAATTAATTACTCATTTACAGTATAATATGACATAGATACACAACGCTCTTTTTCAGTATATCACCAATCTCTGTCACACTTGTCTGAAAGGTCCACTAATTGTTAGACACCCTGATGAAAGAAATCTTGCCACGCTGTTTGTACCTGTTCATTTTTTAGCAAATATTTCTCTATCTAGATATTCTTTCAGCTTGGCAAATACATGGCAATCGCAAAGCAAAATATACAGGCTGCTGCCTGCACCAATCTGCAGTCAATTTCTTCTGTGCTTGACACAGTTGACCTTTCCTGCCGATCAGTATCAGTCACTCTGTGAGGCCTTGTTTAAACTGCTGGCACCATTTCACTATGTCTAGAGGCGATATTGCATTTAGCCCATACATTGCCAAATTTTTACAATAATTCTCTATGCAAATGAGAATGTATGTGTATTAATTAAAGTTGACTGCGCTGTTATGAAACCAAGGGGGGGCTCAGCTGGGGCTGAAACAGTTTTGAATCCGCACTTTAGCTACTGTTCTTTTTATTATTATTATTATTATTATTATTATTATTATTATTATTGTTTAATGCCCGTTTATACTACTGAAGCACCACAGGCTGTCATACTGATGATACATAAAATGATATTGATAATGAAATGAAATGATTTTTTTTTAAGGAAGGAAACGTTCCAGGGACCTTCCCGGCATTTGCCATTTATGAGGACTGAGAAAAACCTGGAAAATACCCCAGTCAGGAAGGACGGTCCTGGCGGAATTCGAACCCCAGACCTCACGCTCACGAGTCTGCGCCTTAACGATCTCGGCCACCCGTGGCGGTTCTTTTTTTTTTTTTTTGTTTTGTTTTGTTTTTGATTCGTTTTATTTAAGGATGCTCTTTAACATTTCAGGTCATCAGCATCCCATTCAATTCCGGGCGTGAAACGGCTGCCAAATTTTGCTCAGAGGCCTCTTCTTTCAGGCTTGAGGTTCTTTTTCGTGCCGCAAATGTACGACACGGGACCCACGACTTTACTTCTCTTCCGAAGGAAGCCATACTTAGGATTTTACGTCCGAAAAAATTCATCGATCTTGGCCGGGTATGAAACCGCGACCTTGGGTTTAGACCTATTGTTCGTGATTGAAATACTATTCTAATATACATTCTTTGAATGTGTGCATATTGGGTTACAACACATCTTTATCTTTAAAACGGGCTTTGAGGTCGTAATTTAGTGGACACAAAATATTATATTAATTATAAATTAATATAATATTCAGAACTTCTGCCATGGAAGCCTAAGTACAAATTTATTTCAAATTTGCATTGCCTAAGTTTAGCGATTCAATACCTAGAGACTATTTGTAGCCATTCCAGCCGTTCGGTTAGTTCAAGAGCTGCAGATGAGGTGATGTATATTCAAATATAAAACTGGGATACCCTAAAGGGACACTCAGCAGCTCTCGTCCGGTCAACAGCGTCCCTTCAGGATATGCATGATCTAGGGAAGCCTACTGTTTGCGGGCAGCAATAAAAATATTTAATGTTTAACCCTTGTAATGACTAATTAAAAAGTGTAAAAATCTGTTTAACCATAGCAAAAAGATTTGTATTATTATTAGTAATAATAATAATAATAATAATAATAATAATAATAATAATAATAATTCAAACTGTACGAAGCATCGCTATGCAAGAATTTTAATCAGGCGGCGGAATTGGAATGTTGTTAATGTTGTAGCTAATTGGTTGAAAAGTTATACTCGTACAGTGAATTCCTTCAATAATTGGCAATTGAAATATTATTATATAAATTCCAAATTAATAAACATTCTTTTAATTGTTTTGTGTTAATAATTTCAATAGAAATGTTGCTTAACACACAAACTCTCTCCCTCTCTTACACATCCAGAACACTTTTATAAATTCCAATTTAATTCAGTCGTTGTAACACTGTAATATATTTGCAAGTGAAGAGTCAAATTATAGAGACGAACATGAAAATTCAATCGTCTCTTTTTAAAGCATTATACAGAGTGATCCATAAATCTTGAAGCGTTTTACGTGATTGTGCCAAAGCTAATGAATATCGAATGCATTATAGGTGTTCTTACTGTGTAATATTTTCAACAGAGCAATCGTTATCAACGATTCACAGTAGTTCTGAAAACATTTCGATGCTTCTTGGATGCAATTGCTTGTGCTGCTTTAATGAGCTGACTTAGATGGGTAACTTCTTTGGTACATTTCCAAGTCTAAAGGTGTCATGTTGTGTTACCATGATGCACAAAATTGCGTCCAAGCTGTACGCATCCAGCAATTGTTTAAGATGTTGCACCATCAATTGAAAAATGGGGCTGAGTGTCATCCTGTTGGAAAATCACGGGGTTCAGCATAAGCCGAAATTCCAAGATTCCAGCAGTCATATGAAAGTACCCGAAACAGTAGTGATATCCATATTTTATTAAAAGCGTAGGTTTTATTTTTCGTAGATCCAGTCAAACATGTCGGTGTGTCTCTCTGTAACTCCACACCATGTGACTGTTCTGCTCATATTAAAAGTTATGGTTTCGTACATCACACAGAAGTGGAAGGTTGCCTAACAGAAAGACTCCATAAGATTGTGATTAACAATAACCTGAAGAAAGTAGTAACACATGCCTTAACAACAGCACAATATTCACCTTCTAATTGATGTGGGACTTGATCCTAATACGCTCCTTCTTTTATATTCCTTTATTGATTGCTTACCCGGTTTGGTGTAATTTGATTATGCTCAATTTCTTTTTGGATACACGATATCACCCTCCAACCTTTACGGTCTACCCCCACGTTGTTTATCCAGGACAGCTCTTTTGAGTTTATTGATCAAAAGCGAATATTCACTTTATTAGGACTGGTTTGTAATTTACGTTCAAAACGTTTTTGCCCTAATAAATAGCTTCATATACGCATTCAGGCATAAACAAGTAATAATTTCTCTTCATTGTTAAGCATATTTCTTGATTTACCTGAAACAAAAAAAAAAAAAAACAAACAAACAAAAAATAACGATTATACGAAAATGGATTGTAATTTTTGATAACGCTGAATTATTTGAGTGAACAGATAGCATCGGTTTATAGTTTTAAATATGTATATATGTGAAACAATAGAAATATATAATGGTACTGCGCAAATATAATTAATATTTAATTAAACGTATACACGGTGTCCCAGATTGCCATATTGTTTTTCGGAATAGACGATTCACATTGAGCTATAACGGTTGTGAAAATCATCAGGCGATTTAACATCCGTTAGTACATGATTACTAAGAAAATGCTACAAATATTTTTATTAGTATCACTGACTGTCATTACATAAATACTTTACCCATGTGAACTGATAGTAAATTTAGCAGTTTGGAACCACTAACAGATAAAAGAAATAATTTTTATGTAGGTATACAAGTGGAGGAGAAAATGAGCATGTATTAATAACTATATAAAATTAAATATTATGCAGATTATTCCGCAGAGAAAAATTAAACAGATAAAGCGTATTAAAGTCACGTTTCGTCCATCCCTTAAACTTGTGCAAGATGCAAATAATATGATGGTATGTGTGTCATTAAAGTGCATGAGGGAATAGCTTATAAAATGTATGGCATTTCCATGACAAGTTGTATATTACAGATTACCTTAATACCGGCTGATAACGTGGTGGCGTATGGGGATAGATGTTCAACTTCTAACTGGAAGATAAATTGTAAAAATTAATTATATTTTAAAATAGGGCATGCAGTAACTGGCAGATATACGCCACCATTGTCACTTTCCAGCAGAGCGGGCGTGAGTACACAAAGTGGATGAGTTTTAGAAAGTACAGATTACTGTTAGGGCTAATTCTAAATATTTGAGAAGAAGAATTTGCGGTTTCTACTGGGGCTAAAAGTTCTAAACTTAAAAATATAAAGCAGTATGAAATGTTATGAAGCTTATTTTTTAAAAAATCACTTGAAAGTAGGTAGGGTCGAAAGAATTTAAGAACGTGTAAAGCTTTATGAGATTTAATTCTCAGTGAAGGGTAGAGGAAATATTTTGTAATGTTTACAAACTTATCTTACTGCAAACTATTGTTATTATCCCCTTTTTAAGCTTATAGTTCAACCCTTAAAAAAGGCAACTCAGCATTACTTTTGGTTTTGCTGTTATGAACAGAGTACGGGGTTGTAAACAAGCGCTTAGCATGAAAACCTTTCTGCTAGAGAGAGCAACTCGATGCATTTGGAGTCTGACGAGGTTTTTGTTGGTTTACTTGCTCTCTTTTGTATTTACAGAACAATAAAAATACTGATAATATACGTACGAAGGCAGCTGTATTTGTGCTAAAAGCTAGCAAACAGGTAACTGCTTGTAAACTAACAAAGCGGAAATGAAAGAATTAAGGTAGTAACAACAACGTAACCAAAAGTTCAGTATACGTGATATATAAGAGAATATGTTACATCAGATAGTCTTATCACCTTTTACTACACATTATTTTAGATTTGATCTGTTCTTGACTTTACACTTTACAGGCACATTTCACAAATTTCCATGTTTGTTAGTATTTTCAGTTTGCTTCTATTGATTTTACTGTAACGAACATTCACTTCAATATGCGCTAGCTGGCTTGAGTGTATATTTTCGTAAGACTTTATTTATAAGAATTATGTCGTAAAGCTCCTTTATAAATATAAATGATTTTAATAATTGCCGTTAGAGTTAATCTTATTTTATTTCAGTAGCGGAATATTTAATTAGGAATGAGTTTTGCAACGTATATGAATAAAACAAGTATTCCACCTAAGAAAATAAGAATTAAAATACACGAGAATCTTGATATAGATCCTGTAATAAAGAACATTAAGATTGTTTGTTTAAGAGGAATCAATTCTATAGCTATGCGCGAATTAATGAGTCAGAAAGTTATTCCTAGAATAATTCTTTTTATTAAAGTTGTAATGTCAGAGTATAGTTTAGAGAAAATATTAGTTTTGGAAATTAAAGATTAGGTTTTATTTCCTCTGAAGTTTTAAAAATGTTATATTTTTATATACAAAACCAATGTTTGTTTAAACTTTTAAAACTTATGTTAATATGTTTTTGTATTTTGTTTATATGTGGTTTATGACTTTTAATTATTAGAAGTAAGTATTTATTAGTTTTGTTGCTAAGTTTAGAATTTATTGTATTACTATTGTTTATAGTATTTATTTACAAAATATTATATTCATTTTACCTTTAGAGCGTTTTATTTTATTATGGTAACCGATACTAATTATACATATAAACACACACTTAATATATATGCAGAATGAAAGAGAATCCAGTGTCATAAATAAAGACTGTAATAAGGGAAACAAACAGATTTAAACATCTTTTTATTTACTTCTTACAGTTTACGAGAAAAGAAATATTTTATCTCGAAACATATGGCATTACTGTTTCATGTTCTGCAATGCCTTCCTTTTCTCATTCCCTTTGTCACAACTCATCGCAATGGGAACACGTTTTACCGTAGTCGGTCGGCAACTGGAGTTGCGAGTGGAAACGTTATCTGCCTTGGTAGAGTGGGAGGAGTGCAGAGCATCATATTAAGTGCGTGAGCGCGAGTTAACTCTAGAAGCTTTGCATCAAACTTTTATGTCAGCATGCCCTTTTCAGTAATAGAAATACATTATTCTTAAGATTTTCTCTCTTTATAATCGTCAGTTAATAATTAGATTCTTATCTTTATCTTTAGTATTAACGTGGCATAACGAAAAATTTGGAAAGTTTACTGCATAAAGGTTTAACGAAGACACATCACATAAATAAGAGTATTACGATTGGGAACATATGACACAAAAGAGGTCGTCGGTCATGGTCGCGTAGTGGTAACTATACTTGCCTTCTAAACCTAAGATCGCGGGTTTTAATCCGGCCAGGATCAATGATCTTTTTTCGGACGTAAAAATCCTAAGTAAAGACTTCCTTCGGAAGGGAAGTAAAGCCGTGGGTCCCGTGTTGTACATATACGACACGATAAAGAACCTCAGCCTGAAAGAAGAGGCCTCTGAGCAAAATTTGTCGGCCGTTTCACGCTCTGAATTGAATGGGACGCTGATGACTGAGATGTTAAAGAACGTCCGTAAATAAAAAAATCGACAATCAACAAAAGAGATGCAGGGGCATAAAAGTTGAATTCATTTGATATTGGCACTTGCGTTATTCTGCATTATTTGGTCGACGTGTCCGTTGTTTACCAACGGAAAGGCAACATTTCTAGTATTCGCAAGTCCTTAGTCTTCTTGTCAGGTGTCTCTCTTTGCTTGCAAGCTGCTACTCTTGAGTTCTGAAGTAGCATGTCTAAACACTCGCAACTGGTGCACTGAAGTACTAATTCCAGATATTCGTGTTTGTTTTCACAGCCGTACTGCCCAACTACCGTTGCAAAAAAATTTTAAATGTGTTAGCGTCAACTCTATTACAACAAATTAAGCTTGGTGATGCCAAATATAATTTTGTGTATGTAAATGTTTCACACAAAATATTTCAAATGCATTTACATGAAAAATGCTCCAGTTATAAAAAAATAGCACAGGACATCATTTGATCTATTTCTGCTTGCCAATCCATCAATGTAATAGAAGTACCGAGGGGGCCAAAAATGTATACACACTGTCACAGTAGATATACATTTAACATATTTCAAAGTTGGACCGAAAAACAACAGTAATGAGTAATATTATGTTCTGTAAACAGACGTGACTCTCATAGATTATGATACCGTTGCTACGTAACAGGAATCAACAATGAACAAATGAAGCCAAGATTATCGTAAATCAACAATGAACAAATGAAGTCAAGATTATCGTATAATGTTCTGTGAACAGATTTTGTTTTGAATAGTGTTTAACGCCCGTTTTTACTACTGAGGCACCACAGGCGGGGGACTCTGATGGTACATGAGATGAAATGATAAACTGAGAAAGGATTTTTTAAGAAAGGAAGCGTTCCAGGCCTAAATTTAGGGTACCTCTCCGGCATTTGCCATTTATGAGGACTGAGGAAAACCTGAAAAAAAATCAGTCAGGGAGGACGGTCCTGGCGGGATTCAAACCCCAGACCTCCCGCCTACGAGTCCGCGCCTAAACGACTTCGGCCACCCGTGGCGGTGTAAAAAGATGACTCACATTACGTTATTTTGCAGCCACGATTATCGTTTGAGCAGCAGAAAGCAATTTTGATGCGATATTGGAAAACCGAGAATGTTGTTGAAGTTCAAAGGTAATGAAGACGTGTGCACAGAACGGAACCGCCAACGCGAGTAACATTCGAGACACATTTGTGACTCATGGTGCCGTATGCAACAGGATGGTGCACCACCACATTACCACCGAGATGTGCTTACCTTGATGACAATCTTTCATGGCACTGGATAGGACGAAGAGGTCCGATTGAGTTTCCATGAAGTTCTCCGAATCTGACTCCGTTGGACTTCTACCCATGGGGAACTCTTAAGGATGTTGTATACGGTAGAAAACTAGCTGCACTTGCAGTACTTCGAGAAGAAATTGAAATGGCATGTGCTGCAATCGCTGAGTGCTCTTTTGCAAACTTTGCTCAACTTTGTATCGACGCCGATAGTGGGCATTTTGAGGAACTGTTGTAACTATAAAAGTCTAAAATGATTGGTGCTCATCATTTTCTGTTTGTGTGAATTCAGTTTTGTTATGTTAACACAGTTTACAGTTTTTTCTTTGCTTGAAGTGTGTATATAATTCTGGCACCCTCTGTATATATATATATATATATATATATATTAGTTATAATAGTAGAAAAAGATAAAACACTAAGAAAAGTCACACTTGAGATCGCTATATTTCGGACTAGTGGAGTTGCTATGGCAAGAAGACAAGTGACGGTGATAAAAGTAAATATTGAGTATCGAAGGTAACGTTATGCATGGAAACAGATGTAACTAGAAATGAGAGTGTGGGGGGGGGGATTAATACGCAAGATTTAAACCAGGTGGTATATGCGCTTTATGTAAAAATATAGCTGCCATTTCTGTATCTCTGAGTAAACTTTCACAGCATTGTGTAGGTAACGCATCAATAAGTGTTAGATTAAAAGCATCATCAAAATCCTTACAGTGAGATAAGAATGTTGGGCAACCGGCAAGGGAGACTTGGTTTTAACAGAACGTCTATGATTGTTCATACGTAGCGAAACAACAGTAGAATTTAAACCAATATAAAATGTTTTGCAAAGCTTACAAGATAACATATATACGACGTTCTTGGAAGAACGGGTAGCAAATGAAGAAATTTTAAATTTTCTGGATAAATTAAATTAAATTAAATTAAATTCTCCCTTGCCGGACCCCACGAGTCCGAAATATAGCGATCTCAAGCATGACTTTTTCTTAGTGTTTTATACATTTCTACTATCATAATTACCGTTAATTTGTTACATTGTTAATAGTGTTACTTTATTTTTTCTTTTATATATATATATCTGTGTGTGTTTTTCTTGTAGTTAGAATGAAATTTGTATCTTAAGGACACGCATATGTGGCTAATTATATGAAACGACATCTGTTCCTGGTGACTTGAAACATAAAATGTTAGGCACTTCACTTACTGAAGAGGAACGTCTCAGTTGCAATATCGCCTCCCTGTTCCATCGTTTTTTTTTTTCTTTATTGTATTTCTGTATTACCTTAGTGGCGTAGCGACTTTCATGTACCATTCTGCCTCGTTTTTGCTGCTTTTCACTTCTGTATTGTTCTTAGCTTGACGTATATTGAAACTTTAGGCACAGTTCAGTTCACTTACAGCCTGAATTTAACTGCAATACTGCAATCTTCTTCTTCTTCTTCTTCTTCTTCTTCTTCTTCTCCTTTTTCTTTTTTGTAGTTTAACTGTAAAAATGATTTCAGTGTTCAATACCTTAATCTGTACTATATTTTTATTTACAGCGAGATCGGGAACTTATGGACCTACCCTCTTACATTTTGTTTATTAACATTGAGATTTGTTACCTTTGGTACCAAAATATATCAGAGCAATACAACAATGTATGAAGCGGTTCACACGGTAATTAATTTGCTGTAATGAAGCATTATATTTAAAGATAACCTAAATAGGTGCTTGCTATTTTCGAAAGTGTGCTGTTTTGTAACGCTTTGTTTTTGGAACTCTAGATGTATGAAATATTAAAGATTTTACGAAATTAACTGGTTTGCTTTCAGAACTTGAATGAGCGAATGAGACTGTAAGTTGTATAATGTCAGAGTTTCTTTGACGTGTAAAAGAAATGCAATGTAGTTGTTACAAACTGTTACCTGAACTCCTTTAGATTGTAGAGCAGCTGACTCTAACGAACAAACGATACTGTTGGAGGAAACAAGAAAGCCTGTATTTCCGAAGGATAAGTGAGGAAGGGAGGTAGAAGTGACAACCACATTAATTTCCTTGTCTTGCCCAGAAATAATTGATAACTTCCGAACAGTTATTTGGTTACATGTTCCACAGTTAGGAAGAAATGAAAAGCAAGAAACCAGAGCTCCTTAATGAGGAAACGAAGTTTCATGTACTGAGATTTCAAAACAAACATTTTGCATTATTTATCATTAGACTGTGCTGTTGGATTGTTTGGAAAGACTGAAAAGAAGCGTTGAATAAATTATCTACACTGAGTGAACAGAAAATCTATAACAATGAATTATCTAAATGTGTACAACTTTGCTCCAGTTTGCATACTGAAATGAA
The DNA here is from genome assembly GCA_030762175.1 of Metallyticus violacea. Taxonomy (NCBI): domain Eukaryota; kingdom Metazoa; phylum Arthropoda; class Insecta; order Mantodea; family Metallyticidae; genus Metallyticus; species Metallyticus violacea. Next base: position 120,033,714 of record CM060832.1, read on the forward strand.
ACTTTAAGATATACCGTTTCATCCGTATAACGTACAGAAAGAGCCATATAACTATTGGCCACTTGCAGGGCTAGTTGCGAGTAAGGGCGCGTTCAGTGTCTATAATATAACCGAAAATAACCTGTTTTCTTGATAATCTGTAAAAAAATAAATCGCCTTAAATATACACTTACATGTAAAACTAAAGAGATTTTGTTGTGAAAGATGCCGAATAGAACAATGAAACATTTCTCGCAGATGGCGAAACCATAAACATTTAATAAGCATACATCTGTCGATCCCGGGAGCAAAAGCGATTTTTCGATATTTTTGTGGCTTATCCCATTTTTTAAGTTTACTTTAAGCCCGCTTTTCTATTGCGACACACAAGTAGCGAATGCTCTGAGGATACTTGAGGAAATGGTAATTGGGAGAGGGAATTTAGAAAGAAAGCTTCCAGGCCTAAATTTAGTAGGGATCTCCTCTTCATTTGCTATTGGCAAGTGCTGAGCAAAACCTGGGTAAACCGCAGCGTGTAAGGTCTTAGAGAGATTCGAATCGCAGATCTGTCATTCATAAAGCTTTAGCAACCCAGTCACCCTTACGGTAGATAATAAATGTTTCTTGGATGACTGCCAAATATACACGTATTATTATTTTATTTTGTGAACTATGGTAATTAACTCGTATTCCAATTAAAATTTTTATTTTTTCATTTATCATATTGTTGAATCTAATTTGACTGTATTTAAGCACTATTAACACAGATTAATTTGAAGACTTATAACCTCAGAAATACTATGAAATGAAGGGTTTTCATAAATTTTTAAATGTCTTTCACAGTAGAATAAACCGGAGTAGAGGTCTCCGGAGTATATCGAATCAGATGAAAGAGGTTTCAAATTCCCTGTTTGAAGGAGGGCATGATAGCGCAGGTGGTTAGAGCGTCAGCAAGGAAGCCGAGGGTGCATGGTTTGAATACCAGCCTTAACGCATATTTTTCAAGTCTGATTCTTCCTTTCCATTTTAAAGATGTTTAGTAATGTAATACCTCCGATAACTCATAGTTGATTTCTGTGAACTCCTAGTGTAACTAACCTTTGAATTGCATAGCACTATTGAGGTGTACAACAGCTGAATAACTGCAAATGTGGAGGAACAATTTTCACCTTTCAATTTTTCGGGAAGGCCTAATAGGTATTATTCCGAGCTAAGTGGTAACTTGATACACTTAAAAGTAGCCCGAGAGAGGGAGAGGTAATCCGAGAGAGATTACAGAGACACATAATTTTACTCAGTAAATATAGAGGATACATGGGAATCTATTACTCTTCTAAATTGTAAACTCTCAGGTAAATAGCACCTTGGGAGCAAGCTAGCTAAGCAATATTTTAAGCAACCATAACATTGGTTGATTGCATAATTTAGTTAGGTGGAAAAATGGCGAAAATAATGTTACTTTTGGCGCTAAAGTACACACTAAGAGAAGAACGTATTGCTTTTATTGGCTGTTAAATATTTCACGAATATGATGCCAAACTATCATGTTTATATTTCATGATCCTCTGCTCAATGCCTGCTAAGTAATTTATTTTTGAATTGACAGTAATATTATTTGGGCTTCTTGGCAAATTCGTTTTGTGTAACGGTTAGCGGCAGAGCTTGTAAGTGCATAACAAAGTGATATCCAATGAATAGGTGATTTTTCAGATACATCAGTTTCTTACCAAAGTAGATCCTTTTTCAGGCTTAACCCAACAGGTTATTCGCAGTCGGCAAGTCCGTGTCATAGCAAGGTGTCAGTTGCCGGTAAAGCAGAAGCTTTGTGGGCGACAATATTACACTCGCGTTTTCTGCATTTCCTTATAAAGGGTCATCGACTCGCTCCGCAGCCATTGTGTAGCCAAGATTTCACTAGAGAAGCGAATTTGGGTGGCAGCACTGAACGCGCGCCAAGCGTATAGTTATTGTGTTCACTTAACCACACACTCCAAAGTCTAAACCACTGCTAAAAAGCGGTTTAGAAGGAAGGGAGAAAGGAGGAAGGAATGTCAGAAATGTAGGAGTTCCAAACTTTCTACTTTGCGGTGCACATCACCCGAGTGCGGAGGAACCTGTCAATGATCCATTATAATTTTTTATTTTATACATTTTATTTCTTTTTATTCAATATTTATTTTTTTCCTAATTTTGACAAAAATTGTAAAAACTTGTAAAGGTTACCATTTTTTAACTGTCAAAGTGTGTACCACAGAAAGAAAAGCACATCACGATAGAACAAATTTAGGATCTGCCATTGAGCTCTTTCAATATATAGGCAGCCAAATGTTATCCACGTATATAACTGCATTAGTTGATAACCTAAAAATATTTCATAACTTTTTTCCCAAAAATATCTAATAAGCACCATCCAATAGCACAGAACTTTAATGCATTAAAAGTATTTCGATAAACTCACATTATATTTTCGAACTACAATAATTGCTATACAGTTTAATTCATCTTTATACAATATATAAAATGATCTAATTGAGCACCATCGCAAAGCAGTCATTCCGTGTGTATGTTTTTACCTTCTTTAGGACTACAGCTAATTGCAGGATTGAATTACTATCATGTAATCTGTTTTCTCATGTACTTGGCGCATGCGTAGAACAACCATAAGTCGTGCTATTTTTCCTTCGATTACGTTTATTGCAGTTTGCACATACATATTTTAAACCTTATTGCTGTCTCATTTTGAGAAATATGTCCAGGTTTCTTAATTATTAGAAACTGTATGTCCTGCATTTTGAATATCTCTCCATAGGGCGCAGAGTTATTATTTTATTTGTTTTATTTACGGACGCTCTTTAACATCTCGGGTCATCAGCGTCCCATTCAAATGAGGGCGTGAAACGGCCAACAAATTTTGCTCAGAGGCCTGTTCTTTCAGACTTGAGGTTCTTTTTCGTGCCGTAAATGTGCGACACGGGCCCCGCGACTTAACTTCCGGAAGGTATGCTTAAGAATTGTACGGCCGAAAAAAACCATTCTGGCCGTAATTGGCACCACCATATTGGGTTTTTCGATGGCGCAGTGTGTCTGAGAGATATCTTTCCTACTTTTTTCTACATATTGATGTAACTGTTAGTGCAAAATGTCTCCAGTCCATTCTAGCTTCCTAAAAACCATTGCAACATTTCCTTGCTCATTATTGACTAGCTACCTCTTAATTTTGTTTCATTTTGTGAGATATATTGCACACGCCAATGCACCTTATTGTTCTGTGCTATCAGTCACAGAAACGAGAAGTATTGAATCTTATTGACCCAATGATTTACAGAAAACCCTGAGGACATAAGATTATTATAATTAACTGGAAGCTTTCGTTAGCCTATAATAAAATAAGTTTTGGTCTATATCACTGAAAATATTCACTGTAGATTCTTGACACACCTACAGATCTATCTTGCATCTAAACTGTAGTAAACTTCACATTTCTTGTAGAAATATCTTGAAAGTAGCTTGTTATTAGATTCCAAGGAACAATGCTTAGAAAATGTTATTTTGTATGAAAGAACTAGGAGAAATCTTGCTGATTTCATGAGCATTTTAAAATAGCTCATGTGTATTTTTACCCATATATTGTGCAACTTAAATGCTATTATTCATTGCTTTGTTATAGTGTGACAGAATATTAATAATTTATTTCCTTTATTATATAAATTTATCTCTTTAATATTATGTCCTATATTGTTTTAGAAATAAAATTTATCATTCGACAATATAAATAAAGCACTAAATAATATATACAGTACAGACATTACAGAACCTTAAACTTGTAGCTAATAACCCTCAGATACATTGTTCCCAATTCTGTAATAATAGGAATTGCTCTCAACGGAGAGAAGCTGAGTATATTTTTAGCTTTTATTGTGAACATATTTAATTGCATAGAAAGGGTTAAGTGGATTTGGTAAGGCCCTTTTTGTATGTATTTTGGATTCGTTCTTCAAGGAGACTATTAGGCTACCCAAACTGTGTAAAGTATATCTGGTTTGAAAAGATGCTCGAATTCTATGCTTTCCGCTTTACGTGATCTCAATCCTACGGATTCCAAATTGATTCATCCGTAAGGAAGGTTGAAAGAGCGTGGAACATCATGTCGTTCATGATTGCCAAGTCGCTTTTTTATCAGCACTTGTCGTATCCATCGATTAGGCTAGGTTTCTAGGTCAGGAAAGGAAATGGTAGAATCTGATGAAATCAAATATTCCACGAAAAGCAACAAATTTCCATCTTTACTACAATGAGTGTTTTTCCTCTTGCTACTCAAAGAATAATTCATCGGCATAAACAGTGATATGTTACGAAATACGTATTTCCATAAAATATTGCAATAAAGACGTAGCTAAAGCTGAGAAAACTTAATTTTTCAATATAAAATTAAAAAAAAAAGCATGTACAGCAACATTTAGTGTGCATTCATCATGCACAGCTTCCAACAGCCAATCAACGAAAGAGAAAATTAGTTCCTCAGCTGCATTATAAGTTATAATTTTCAGGTGTTGATAATGCACATGTGACTTCCATTCACTTTAGGTTCGTGAATTCCCGTACAAAAAATCTAAGCCCTAAGGCAAAGGTGTTGTGACAATGTTACTATATGGTAGTTCAAGAATACTATTATTAGAGAAGAATTAATACTGTATCGGGTATTAATGTTGGTATTAATTTTGAAAGCTAAATAATTAATTAGATGATTAAATAGTCTTAACTCTGGCTTTATATACACTGTATAATTTATTCTCAGGTTAAAGTTCACTGCCTGCACTCGGAGATTTTTAGACACAATTTACACTCTTTGACTTTAACTCTGATTCTTCTGTTATAACTTCACACAGTTTGAAATCCGACGTCACCTATAACTTCGCGATAACACTTTATGATAACACTAATCATTTTGCTCAAAAGACTTTATAGTAATTTTAAATGCACGGTTATAATCTTAGCAATAGCTCAGCGTGACTGTTGCTCTTAACTCTCACTCTTCTGTTACCCTTCGGTTACTCTTACACGTCTATTACTCTTCTGCTCAAACTTACTTCTTATATTTTATATTAAATCTTATAATGAATTCGCTCCGCCCCTAGCGAAAAATGTTTTCTTTAAATATTATTGAACTTGTTCACTTCTAGTTCCTTATTGGATCACATTAGATATCGTGTATATTACATGCTCGCTCCTATTCGTTGGGTTTTTAAATATGTTTATTAATTGAACCAGCTCACTTACTTCTAAAATCAATGTTCCCACGTTCGGGCTTATTACGAGAAAGGAGACACCTGCCATATATATGGTGCCTTTGTGGTTATTCTCTGTTTATTCTTCATTTATAAATTCATGTATTAAACGTTTGTCTACGGCATTCCTTTGAAACTGTCGGAAATAGCTAAACTTTTGGTTTCTTTTAAGACACCTGTTTCCGCATACGCAGCTTCATTTGCATATGACAACGTACAGTTACCGATTGAAATCATATTTGTTGCTACGCCCCAGTTTAAAGTGTAATAAAAATTTGTTTGGCGGCAGAACTGTCATGCAGGATTTGCGGAAGGCAAAATGTGTCCATTCTCAACAAAAGACTATCTTCTTTCGAAGCCAGGCTATTGTCCTGTACCTAACCGTTCCGACAAATGAACAACATGCCCTTTTGTTATACTGTCTGCCTTTTTCATAAATGTTTAAAATGTAAACCTTGTCTAAATATTATTTATTGAACAAAAAGATATATTTACCCATATACATACACTAACAAGTATAATATTATAATTCTGATAATTGTTGTAATATTGGTACCATTGAATATTATATCATTCCTGACCTTGTTAACCAATACCTGAAATCAAATGCAATTGTTATTATAATTGCCATCAAAAGCAATTATTACTAGAATATGATTTTTTGAGACAAGATTCCTACTTCACTATTAATGAGCCTGAAAGAAAAATGAATGGAACATATCGGCATTAAAAATTAAATATTATATGGCTTTATTATAAAACTTGTCCACTAACACAGTGATTTATCTCCGCTACTAGCAGGTGGCGCCCGTGTTTATTTAACTTGATTTTTGAACCTATTCATTGCCGTTATGACGCTGTATATACTAATTTGCCAGTTATTATAGAACAGCCCATCTTTATAGGCAATTGTTTTTTAAAGGCGAATCAGCTCATAGTGGTGTGCGGAATGTATTCAGAATTTTTTGGTCATTTTTCTCTTTCAAGTGCATAAATTCGAATCGACTGGTTCAGTTGGGGGGGGGGGGAAAGGGCGGAAGGAAAATTGTAAATATTGAACACTCGACCCCCCTCAAATAATTGGTAATGAAATCAGAAACATTACGATTACTACATTAAATCGTGTTAATTAGAATGTTTCTTTGCCGGTATATTTCCAGCATATTCTATTGTATTACCGAACAGGATGACTTAGATGGTAAAGCATGAGACTAGCATTCAGGAGGTTCTAAACTTGAGGCCGACTATCGTGACATTGGGTTTTTCGTAGTTTCTCCTGATCGCTTATTGGAATGTGATGGACTTTTCCTTTCTACGGATTTTCCGCTCTCCCATTTTATTTCATTTCATTCCTTAGTTTCTGTGTCAGGTCGGAAGTGTCAGGTGAGAAGTTGGTGCTGAGTGCAATGTGGCGGTAATTTGCTCTTTGGAATGGCTTCTGCTCCGGCGTATTGTATAAAAGAGGCCCTTCATTGGAGAGGAAAGTTTCCGCCGACATCAGGTAGTTCTTTCTGTAAACAATGTTAGTAGCACGGCTAGCGCCTACTTCATAGCCCCTGAATACTGGCTATCCTGTGTCTCCCTGGATCATCCCTTCCTGTCATTGGTAGCGTAGGCACAAACGCCCAGCCCCTGAGAAAGCTTAAATACCCAAATTTCATCTCTACCAACCCAATCCAATACAAGATTGTGTAAATGCACATTATTTTAGGAACCGTACGGCCGTCCGTTGCTGCACATTTGGTAGCCGAGACGTGCAACATCGCATAAGCGAACAAGATTTACAACTATAGCCTGGTTTCTACTATTATGTACCACAAAAATAGTAATAATAATAAAAAAGAAACATATTGAATTGTTGAAACAATGTTAGAATAAAGTTGTAACAATAAGTGTTGTAGACTGAAAGAAAGTAAGTAAACATAAGGGGGGAAATTAGAAACGCCAAATAGAGACTTCAGTAGCAATTTTCATGAAAATATTATATATTTTATAAAACATCAAAATACTTTACAGACATATTCGGCATGCAAACACTTTCAAACTATCGATACAACGTTTCATGGTTTATAAAATGCCTAAACCTGCTTCATGTAGTAATCTAATAGGTGACAAAAGTCCAATTAAGCGATAATAGCATCTTACAGTAATTTTTAACAAGGAGAAGAATGTTCTACATACACAAATATTTATACAGAATGTATATTTATTCTATTTTTCGGGGTATAATTCATGAAACGTTTTTCACAAATCAGAAGCTGTTGTTAATCAGAGGCTGTTGTTAAAGCCAGTTCAACAAAACGGGCTAGTACACCTGCAAGTCCCAATACACTAGAACACGTGTTGAATAAACACAATGGTCTATTCGAAAACGGGACAGCATATTGATTCACCAAATACCATGGGACTAACAATTTCCAAATCTATGATTTACAACAGTTTCAAGATAACGTTAAAAGAGGGTAAAATAATCACAACGCATAAACCATAAGACCGTGCAATTTTTACACACATTACCTCTTTTTTATTCCAAGACATTTTAATTTTGTACGTGTAATGAGGTATAACTGAGAATCTACAGAGATATCGTGGGTGTTCTAGTAGACTTCCATTGAATGGATTTATGTTTAAACAGACATAACAACCATTGATATCATTACTGAAGAAATTGATCTGTACATTAAAGTATTCCTTTGGCTACATATCTTTGGAGCTTCATCTTTTATTTAGCATTGATTATCAAATAGATTTTCGAGCCTATATTGTTATGCCTAAGTATCCACAATTACTAAATATTGGATAATATGTATGTCTGTCTATTACAGGAATTTTTAGGACTCCAATCAACAGCTGGCAGTTAATTTTAATAACAAGGGATATAATGGCAGTTTGTATTATTTTTTAATTAGTTCAAACGTGGCCTCTGGCATTGAAATACCGAATGTTAGTAGTGGTTACCAAAGAACGATGGAGAGGGGGATATTTGGCATCAGCATCAGATATAACATTCGAAAGAAAAACTTCGGAAAGTAAATGGAATTCAAAATGCCGAAAATACTGCCAGATACATAGGAGGGTTTGTATAACTGGACTCCAAGATGGACCCACCGATTTACAGCTTGGAATTCCGGAACTAGAAGGGGGGAAGAATAAAAAAATGAACATTTACGAAGAAGATGGTCACAAGAGGTGTAACACTTTGGCAGTCCTGCCAATGAACAACGCAGTCAAGGAAAGAAGATGGGAAGAAAGCGAATTAAGAAATACTTAAAAGTGGCTATTTGGCCCTTTGGGTAACCAAGAAACCTTTACAGTCACCATGTTTTCTTCGTTAGCAACTGGAGAGCCCTTGAGTGCTATCAAATGTTTACTTGCTTAGAGATTGAAGATCTGTATCTGACCGCACCAATAATATTTTATTAACTTCAGCCAATAGGAAATTACGATGTAATAGTAGAGTTTCGAATGGCAGCTTTCCCGCAGCTGCGAGAGAATATATCATCGTTACTGTTGAGCTGACTTTGAACCTGCCCGGTGGTTAACGACGATACCGCGACACTAAAGCTCGCAGACGGGATTCAGCAGACTATATTGCAATATAGTATAGAATAGTCTGTTATAGTATTAGTATAGTACATTATAGTATATTTAGCATAGAATGTATAGAATGTATGTTTAGTATAGTATATTATAACAATATTACAATATTGTATGCCTGTTATAAAAATTAAACTAAAAACTCCATAAAAAGTTGTGTCAATGAAAAGTACCTGGTGTAAAGTAAAAGCATATAGGTATTGCGAAGAACGTTTGTGATGACGATTGAAAATCAACATACGAATTTCTACGCGATTGGCTTTGTTATCAAATGTTTATCTTTCAACATGTGCCCTTAACGTATGTATGAAATTAAAATGAAAAACGTTCCAGTGGGCGTGATTCAACTACTTTCCAATTAGAGATGATTGTGATAACCTGAACAAAATATTAAAATACCCCCTCGTTTGTTTGCGTTTCTCAAATATTTGACATTTAACTTGAAACTGTGGTAGAGTAGGAACCCCAATCTGCTTTTCCAATTTCCGATATTGGAAAATAGCGGGATATTACCATTGGGTTTATTTATCTGTAAGACCCATAATCGGATTTGGTTTAACAAAGTTGCCCTGGAGTTTTTGGCCAGGACTTTTAATTATGAGTACTATTCCTGTGGTAGGTGGCCTACCTCTGCCGTTCTCTCTCTTTACCTCTCACATATATACACACGAACGCTCGTGAAGCTAGGTGTCTTGGACGAAATTATATTTATTTATCCTCTCTCACACATTGCTTAAGTATTCAGGGAATATTTTGACGATTGCCTTTGTATTTAGTAGAAGGCTACGAGTGTTGCATTCTCATTTGTACTAAAACAGACTAGAATAAAAATCCGCAATGGGTTGGATTGTTGAGTTAGACTGGACGGAACGGAGGAATATATTTCTGTAGTTCAAGGGCTGATCGTTTGTGCCTACGCCCCCAGTGAAGGTATCTATGGGAAGAAAACTGCTGGTTCCAGATAGAAAACCCGGACACCCTTTATAAGGAATTTAAGTCCGTTAGAAGGGCCAAACCTTTCCAAAAAGTAAGCCACGTCACACCGCGCCATCAAACCTTGTCTGGTACTTTTGACCAACGGAATGAAATAATATGGGGACATTCGTGGAAAGCGTGATACCACCATTTGTCTGAACTACTAGGAGAAATCACGAACAAATCAAAGAACATGATGACCTGCTCCAAAGGATCATTTAGTCCCAGAGCTTTCGAATAAGAGTCCCAAGCGATATTGCCTGAGACACCCCGCTCTGTATGCTCAAACGCATTAATTGATTAACATTTTATTGTCAAAAAACATAATGCACTAAATATAAACGTACAACTGGCGGTTATTAAACCACAAAATTAGTTGACAGTGGTCGGACATTAATAACATTTGGAGCTGGACTAGGTCTAGGAGTAATATTAATGTGAAAGCAATTGTATATATTTAAATTATTGACATGATGGTTTTATGTACACTGTTCAGCATGTAAATGCCCGATATTTCAATGTCTAAAATGTGTAACCTCAAATGTTCATTTGTTTTTAATTATTTATTCAATTACAGCTATTTTCGTAGTCCTTCTTGAGAAAAAAAAAATAACATTGTATTCTATCACCTATGCTTCTATTTATTATCTTAATGGCCCCGAAAAGAAGTTATCATCACAACACGAAATATGACATAATTGATAGTAGATGGTAATCTTATTATAATGTTCAGTTGTATGTGATTTATTTAAGATCTCCGAGTGGTTCTGCGGTTCTAAATAAACTAATTTTATTAGCTTGAAATAAAAGCTAATAAAATTAGTTTATGTTTTCAGAAAGATCAACCAGTTAATCCAAATCCCTTAATGATTACATTAAGTAAAATATATACTTATTGTGAATATATGAATATATATATATTCATTCATTCATTCATTCTCGCATTGAAATTATCTTACTGAATCCCCCTCTTACTTATTTATAGAATTTAATTGAGCTTTCAATCTCACTCTCACGACCAACATTTATTAACCTCAGTTAAATTACCAAAAAATTCGTGGCATTACTGAACATAATTACACGCGAGCGCCTTTCAGCCAATGAACGGTCTCATTAATACTTATTCATGAGTCAGAATGGAACTTAACCGATAGTTTTAAAGCATGGTGTTCAAATATTAATAATTAATAGATTTTTTTACCTATTTTCATTTATTTTATTCTTATAATCTCTATTTCGATTCGACTAAGGATCTAGGAAGCCTATTCTCATGTATATTTCTGTTCACTATTGGCGGTTAGTACAAACTGTAAAATGGCAGGATTTGGTCATCTGCAAATTCAAAATGTGGAAGAAGCGGTACAAGCTATAACGCCGCATAATACAAAAACAAACAAAAAGGTGGTATGGTATCACTTTTCCGAGTTTTGCTCCGAACGAACATACGAGATTGAACAAGCAACGAGCGATGAAGAAATTTGAAGTATATTAGGGGACTGGGGTTATAATATGAATAAAAAGAATGGTGAAACAGTTAAGTCAAATTACTTCAATGATTATACTGAAAGTATAAAAAATGGCACCGTTCTAGCATTGCAATTATCTCCCCGGATTCCCTCTTGCTTATAAAATTTGTTAAGAAATTTAATTGATATTTCAAACTCACGACAACAAAAATTCGTTAACCTCAATTAAATTACTGAAAAATCATCAGCATTCGTCGCATTACTGAAGGAAACTAAGTGCAAATGAATGCTGGAAAGCTTGACATATTCCATGCATTTGAGTGCTTAGATGTGCCTAAATTTAAAGTTAGACAAACTATAAAATGTGGTAATAATGGCTTACCAGTTTAAAATCTGTTAGATATGCTAGTCATGGTCCTTTTTCATGTCAATAACCAGAGGACAATGAATCGTCCGTAAATGACAAACACAAAAACTACCGCGGAAGACAAACGTTTCCGGTGCTCAAAGCTTGACACTGATTTCCGTGTGGTGGGAAAAGCTGATTCACAAAAACAAAATTATATATATATATATATATATACATATATATATATATAATGGTATTATATGGATGTGAAAAAACTACTGTATTACGTACACCTGATCGTAATGCACTAACTTGGGGGCGGTGTAATGGTAAAATAATAATTGTGGGCATAGAGAGGGTGGATATAGCGCTCTCAACGGTGCTTACCGAACTGTGAGCAAATAAATAATGGGAGGTGGAGGTAGGATTCAGGGACAATAATGTTGCCTATAGGAGGAGCACTGGCGTGTATATGTGTAAATGTGTGCGTGAGTGCGCCTGGGAAAGTACCGGGTAAAATATTGATTGGATGTCGTTTCCGCTAAAGGCATATGCACACAGTTACATTTGCTGCACCTATATGCGACAGGAAGCACTTTTCGTTTTTCTCCGTTGCGAGAGCTAAATAGTTAACATGCACATAGACGGCGAACAAGTCACACATGCAGATATCATGCAAATGATTCCGATGGCTACAGGGTGTCCCAAGAATCACTTCATTTTATTGAGGAATAGATGTGATTGAAAAGGTTAATAAATTGCAATTATAAACACATCCATTGCAGTAATTTTGCATCATATGAATAACCTGAGAGTGTTTATAAACAAGGTTGTTGATGATCCAGCTAACTGGTAAAATGCAATTTTTCCCCTTATATTAGATATAAATAAGAAAAAGAAGTTTTATTCTTAAAATAGATGCTTACAGTTGAATTAGTCTTGATATTTGAAGCGGTTTGATATGGGTCTCACTTTGTGATGCCAGTTATGAAGCTGTTTCATTGCAGATCCCCATATTTTGTAGCTGTGTATCGTTGATTGACTAATAATCCCTCCAGTGTTGTGGTGTATTCTTCATGACAACAGTATGTCAGGGTTTTTCTGCTATTTTATGACTCGTGCTCAACAGGACTGGGAGAGGACATCTACTGTGTGAATAGTTACACGATGCTATATATATGGTAATTTATTATTCGCAAGGTCTTTCACGTTCTCTAATGTACGGTAGACAGCTACGTCGAATGTAAATTTAAGTAGCGCGACTTCCAAGAAGACGAACTGAATCTGACTATTTGAACTGAACTGAACTGCTAAACTGACGAACTGATGAACTGATCTAAAACGGATGCCCTTGCAGAACAACGTTAAACTGCGTCTCTCTGCGTGTAGATCTTACAACTGAGTGCCACAACAGAGCAAAACGCCTCCTTATACATATGTTTGATTCAAACGAACTAATCGTTGGCTTCACTAAGCCTCGGGAGTCACATAAGCAAGCACAAGCCTCGCGCTTTGCTTTAAAAATTGAAAATGTGTATCTACTATTGACTGGTTCAAATTCAGCTTCCAACAGTGCCATCCGCTACTATTTGAAAGTTTAAAACTTTTATTTACATTGGTTGGTTTAAAGTTAACTATGCAACCACCTAGCGGGATCATTCTGCTAACGTATTTAAAAGGCCTTGGCTATATTAACGCTTTCCCTTTGAGTTTTAATTTTCTTTGTTTAGCAGTTTTATAGCCTCATTAGCGTTCCAGGCTCCCTTAAGCAGCCATATCAGAGAATTTTCCCTTCTGATGACATACAATTCATACATTGATATTAATTCTTATGATACACAAATACACATAATATTTACATTATTAATTACAATGCACTAAATATGATCATTAGGACTTCAATATATATATATATATATATCATACATACACACATACATACATACAGACACACACGCACGCACATACACTTTCAGTGGGAGTGGGCCATAGGAATTGTTACATATTGTACTCTGGAGCTTCATTCCATTAGGTCCATATTTTATGGAAACTAAATATTTTGTTTCAAATGACCTTCGGGATTCGTTTTACTCTTAAAAAGAGAAATGCAAGTGTTTAAGAATATGATTTGAAACTAACTTATAGAAATTTTATCACATAGTCAATGGAATTATCTTCTTCCAAGCATAACACTAAGATTAATTGTACTTCTAGACAGTGTATTTTATCTTTATGCTACATAAAGATAATGAATGACTTCAGTAATGAAAATATAAAATATAGGAATTGTCATGCACATACATGCAACAACAATAACTAGCGGCTAGCTCTGTCGTTCCTGCCTCTCAGGAGTAAGATAATGCTACTTTTGAGAATATAGAACTTCTGTAGATTGTGAAATTAATCTTTTTGAATGCATTGGGAAAAACATAGCATTTTCCAGCCACTGAAAATAATTAAAGACACGCTCAATTCATTTCTTGGAAGGACACCATATGAGACTCATTTATAATTTACATATTACAGAGAGACCATTCAAGAAAACAACAGTAGTTTTCATGCTGTAAAACAAACAAATGAGCAACTCGCTTTCATAAAGTTTCAACGCACGACTATACACAAAAGGACAGTGTACATGTAACTGTAATAGTAACAGTTACAACCACGAACACTCACTTCCCAAGGCAGCACTGAATCAGCTAAAACGCCTTATAAAAAGTTATTCTGACCCAGTACTGCTAAAGATAAGTGTTCGTGCCAAGACCTAGCATACATTCACAGCAATTTTAACAACCTGTTGGATGCCAAAATCCATATCTTGTGGACTCGGGGAAGTTCAACAGTCGCTGTGTATGATATATCCATGGAATATTGAAAAATATTTTGAAATAGCTGCGTTAGTGATTATTCTCAAAAGATTACACACAAAGGCGATTTCTGTCTTATATATTTTGTTTTAAAATGTAAAATGCTCCAATAATTAAAAATGCCGGTAATGTAATAGAGCAAATGTACATTGTTTCCACAGGTAATGGGGTCAAACGACGAAAGTATTAATTAAAAAAAAAAAAAAAGAAGAGAGATTATTCTTTGCTATACTATAATTAGAATTATTGCATCAGTTAGGTAACTTTAATCTTTAAATATCTCACATAATAGATTTATTGTACTCCAAAAATTCAGTTAAATTCTCCTTGGTTAGATGTTATGGAGCGATGTAAAGATAATGGGGCTTAGTCAAGTGTGTACCACATTTGCATATCTTCCAGGCAGTTCTTATCTCTATTTCAGTGTCTTTGATTGCGCACATTTAAAATGAAAGCTTTTGTGCTCTTTCATCAATACGTCTACTAAGGATATTAAGATATTTTCTTGAATCTGAATTTCAGCACTATAATTTCATTAAACTGATTGAACAAACTCATAGTAATAATTGGGAGCGATTTCCCGTTTTCTTTGATGAGAAATTTATAGTAATAAAACTAATAAACTAATGCTCATAGCTTTTAATACAACGATTACACTGGCGTCACTACATCCGTAAGCATAAAATTTCCGGGAAGTGTATGTAATACGATGTTAAAGCGGAGGGGAAAGGAGGTTCTGTTGTCGCCTAGTTTCGGCTCGCTAGCCTAAGTAAATCGGTATCATATTTACCAGTGCTTAATCTCACAGTGACATGAAATAATCGAGGAAGAAAGAAACTAAATAGTTTTGTCTTTACACAGCTCTGCTCCTAGGAATAAAATCAGTATTTTTCTGCATATATTTGTTCAAAAAATATATATTGCATTTTTCTGTGCTAATGCTATTTTCCTGTGACTTTCTGAGGAACAATATACGTCTAATGCCATAGATTGTTCGTAATTTTGTCATTGTAATAATAATAATAATAATAAGAACAATAATAATAATAAATGATAATTTTCCGCGAAATCGGATAGCAAAAATCTTCACATTAATAATTGGTTCTTCATCATAAAGCACTCTCTTCTAAAGGATTAAAACTGAAATTAATTTTAAAAACTAATCTTGAATTCAGATTACAAATCTGAAAAACATGGGGGAGGGAACGGGTACTCTCAGGTAGAAGCGATTATGCAGTGACGTACGTTTTGAAACCCCCATTACTAGATGCGCAAACAATTCCTCTTCCTGTACTGCACTAAATTTAAATTCCATAGGAAGTTTTTATACATTTTTTCGCTATTTCAGACAGCAGTTCATATTTTTGAGCAGTGACACTTATTTAGTTTACGAGAATATATTAATGTAGATTTTCAGTGGGTAAAACGAAGGCGCATTTGTAAATTAATTTATTCCGCAATCCATTGATTGAAGCAATAAATATACGATCGTATAGCATTATATAACCGATAATATTGAGTTTATTTTACAATTTTAATTTCAATTCCAGCAATAAATTATTGCATGTATTTAGTTTAAACATACATTTTTGCATAAAACGGAATGTGTACATTTAACGTTTAATACTGAAAAAGGAAAACAAACCTAATAGCTGGCCCAATTTTGTGTGTTAATGCTTCATATTTTATGTTTACAAAATCAATCAAGATACTATTAAAATACTTTTGTTTTATTTCACATGGAATGACTCCATACATACAAACAAACTGAAAGGAAAATTCAATGGGGACTCAGGATAAAAAAAAAGTTTTATTTGAAGTAAAAACAAAAGGAACTTCTTTTAATTCCACGTTTAATTGTTTAATATCCGGTCCACTAGCCGTTCACATCCAGAATAGCATCAAATCTCTTTACAACGGAAACGACGAGCAATTCACAAATGTGAGGTCGTTTCCGCAAGGTTTTCCGCACTTCTCGAACGCGACCCTAAAAACTTTCAAATTTCTCTGCTCTGCAATCCCATCTATTTACCATAATAGCCCAAATATTTTCTTTGCCATTCAGATCCGGTGATTTAGCTGGCCATGCGAGAGGAAACATTTCAGAATGCTGTTCGATCCAACCTGTGTGAATGCTGCTGTTTAGGACATAGTTGAATGCATTCATATTCCTTATAGGATATATAAAGAGAACACTTGATAAGATGAAATCCCCCAAAACCTCTACACACTCTTCAGAGTTCATTCTTCGAGAACACGAACTAATTTACCCACACAGGTAGACGATGTCCAACCCTAGACTGCGATGCTAATGCTGTCGCTCTTTGCTGGAACCATGGCATTATCATGTGCTTTGCCTGTGTGTCAAAGTGTCATGCTTCCATCTTCGTCGGTCCATATTACTGTGTTCCAGAATTCTTTGGCCACTGGGAGAAAATCGAGAGCAAATCCTACACATGCAGCAGGCAGTTTTGGGCTCGCTCTCTGTGGTGTATACTGCCAGCGTGAAGACATCTTCTCACTGCTGAAGGTCCCACTTGGAGATCTATATACTTTACGATAGATGTAGCATGACAGATGTTCTCTCTAATTCTGTAGTATAGTAGCACCCGGAATGATACTTTTCGTCTTCTGGATATGCATTCTGTTTTAAGTTCTTCTTTTTCTATTATTCTTCTTTATCTTCCTCTTCCTAGAATCCCGGAATCCAATAATAAAAAAAGTCCTCTTCGCTATCTTTAGCATTTGCTATTTGGGCAATAGCTTGACCAGCCTGCTACATATGACTATAGACTGGCATAACTTCTGAAGTTAGTGGCAGAATTAATAATGTGATTTAATGTTCCTATATAAAGTGCACACTGAAATAAATGACGTTTTGTGAAGGAATAAGCAAATCGCTCTTCTTTCCTTTTAATTACTTAAAGCCCTCACCCTTTTATGTAAGCAAGATGAAACAGTCCCTACGGCCTAACCCCACTGACATATAAATATGTGTATAAGCCTAATCATAGGTGTATGTGTGTGTGTGTGTGTGTGTGTGTGTGTGAATAATTTATATGTTAACTTGTATGTGATAAGAGAAAGTTCTGTGGTGTAGCTGTCTACGGTAGCCCAGCCAGAAACGAGGCAGAGCCAAGGAAGCCATAACTGCTATAGAAAGAAAAGGAACCAGGGCTATACCGCTCCTTAAAATACCTTTATTATCGAGGGTTAATAAAGTCCAGGTTTTCGAATACGTTAGGTCAATAAACCCGCCAGCCGTTTGTACAGTTAACTTTAAACTAGCCAATGTATGTAAATAAATGTTTTAAATTTCCAAATAGTGCCGGGTTGCATGCCTTGGCAGGTGAATTTGAACCACCCAATAGTAGGTGTGTATTTTGAGTTTTTAAAGCACGGTGCTTGTGGTTAGGTGAAGCGAATATCTGGTTGATTTGAATCGTATATATAAGGAAGCATTTGCTCCGCTGAGGCACTCAATTTTAAGCTCTACGCGCAATGAGACGCAATCAGTTTTGAGATTACCAGTCGGATATATCAGTTGACGTCAGTTTTGAGTTCATCAATTGACATAGGCAATTCAGAAGTGAAGTTCATATTGTCGATCAGAGGATTAGATAGTCAAAGAGAGTCAGTTCAGATAGTCACATCATCACATTCAGTTCGCCTCCTTGGAAGTTGCGGCAGCTAAAATTATACTCAACGTAGCCAAGTTCTATCGTACACAGAACACGAGAGGACGCAAAAGATTTTGCGAATAATAAATTACCATATATATTATGTCGCATCGTGTAATTACTTACTCAGTTGATATCCTTTATCAGTCCTTTTGAGCTCGAGTCTGAAAATAGTGGAACAAAACCCTGAGATATTGTTGTCATGAAACAAGGGCAACAATACCAAAGCGATCAACGGTCAATTAACGATATACAATTACTAAGCATGTCGATCAGCCACTAAATTGTTTCATCATTGGCGACTAACCTGGTCCCCCGACAAAACCGCTTCAAATTGGCAAGCAACCAGGGGCATTCAGTCGGAGCGTACGAAACCGCTTCAAAATTGGCGCACCAATAGGGAGCTTATAAAAAACCGCTTCAAAAGGAAACTGTGACCTTAAACCTGAGACAGCTCGACAGCCACACTTCCAATTGATTATGTACTGTCCAATATCACACGGGCAACGTCTACGCAGGTTGGAAATGTTAAAAATATTCTTAAATGAAATCTATTTTAGAATCAATAATCCAATTAAAACCAAATCGTTTAAAGCGAAAGTGCAAGAAATTTACATTGTTAAATTTTTAACTTTTTGGCCCTCTTTGTGTCCTTAAAGTCCTTTTTGTTTTATTTTTCGTTTCTTATTTATTAATAATTCTTGTTATTAATTTAGTTTTCATTTTATTTTTCCCTTTTACTCTGCTTTTCTTATCTCTTTACTAAATTATTGTAACATACTCATACGTACATTAGACGTAGAGTATATATATGTATATATGTGTATATATATATATATATATATAGATGGGGATTATTTTTCTGGAATTGTGATCTATTGTCGCACTTTCATATGGAGTAGTCCAGGTTGGTTTTTCAAATTTCCTTCAGTTTGCTCTTTCTTCCTGGACCTAGTAATTAATTGGTCTCTGTCTACAATGCTCCCAATTTGGGGAATACAACGACCAGTTTCACATATGCTGAAAGCATAGGCGGGAAATGTGGACGGGAAGGGGATGCACTTACCACCAAACATCGACGAAGAATGTATTTTGTTGAGAAAAATCTAAAAATACAAACTTTGCTACTTGTCTTCACGTTTTTATAGTTTTAATCCGGGAACTTTTGCGACTCTATGAAATATGTTATTTTTAATTCGAATTTGAACTAGTTTATATATATATATATATATATATATATAACATACCTTCAATAATATTCAAAACGGTATATTTTTCTGCGAAGGAAGCTTATTATGAAATGTATTGTATTCAACAGAGGTTTGCTTGTGCAAGTGCGCGATAGGGAGGAAGCGACATTTATGAATGAGATCATTATCTGTTCACTCTTAGAGCAATCTTAACGTCAACAAACATAATGTATCCTTCCGCAATTCGCGCTAAAACTATGTCCATTTTCCAGAAACATGTGGCAAGTATAAGCGATGTAATGACAAGAGATCGGTAAATTGTGAGGTTAGGTTTACTACCTCCTTTATTGCGAGGGCCGGATACTTTTCGGAGAACTTTGAAAACACGCTTAAAATAATTGTGTTCTCGCCACTAGTTAAAGCTTTGACCGGTTTATGCTTCACATTATATGTTTCCGTAGGAACAGCAACATGTGGTTCGTTAGCGTCAGCCATGATAACAAGTAATCTTAAGAGTTGCAGCACATAAATTTGAACTTCGAAATCCAATTTCTTTAAGTCAGCAGTAATTAAATTGAAGTCATATGCATTATTTTTTGGTATAATAGATGCTATTAATTACGTAACTTATCCTCAAATTAAGCTTGCTAATATGGAACTATTTTCTTTGCGTGCTTTGTTACTCTGTTGTACTTGGCTGTACACAGTCATGCTAGTGGCGTCACGTCATGTGACCTTGTTTTCGCCACTCTAAGGGCGAAGAGAGAGTAGTTTTATTTTAAGGCTTGCTTTATCATGTAGTGATAGTTGTGCCCCCAGTATCAATAACGTTGTACTATTTCCACACCTGTTACATTGCGGTTTACGGTAATTTCTGACACTATTGGTGTAGCTTTATTTTACTGTTCAGCTTTTTAACAGGAAAGACTACGGACAACGAATCGGTATGACGACGTTTTCATTTTCTAAACTCCGTCTTACATCTCCGGGTACGAGACATGGAAATCATTTGGAGCCGTCTCTACAATTAGTAAACAAATGTTCTCTGAATAAAATATGTGAAATGGTGGGCTCATTTGGAGTTGAAAAAAGCAAGAATAGGGGTAAATTTCTGCACATCAATATTATTTAATTATTTTCTTTAGATATAAATTTGGGTGGCGTTTCAGTCTACAAATGTACCTTTTTTATTATAAAACACATTAATTCAGGAAGAGTTGCATATATTTTAGTATTGGGCTAAAGATAATTCACTCTAGTTCAGGGGAAGATGCTCTTAAATATACCGTGCATGTGGCTGCAGATAGACATATATAAAATTAATGCTCTATTAGATAAGATAACCGGTTCAAAACCATAACACATTAGCAGATAATGTTAATCACGGTGATAATGTCTAATAGTCCCGGACTTTGGTAGTGTTCAAATTAGCGTTATCAGGCATACATAGAGTGATTAAAGAGACACAGCTAATTACACAAGTAACAGCGTAGCAACGCACATTTCTATGCTACTCGGTTTCCGGTTTGCTAAAACTCTTCTACTAAGTATTTGACAGTTGCTCTACAGTATGGGCGAAAAGTCCCAGTATACCTGCTATAAGCTATTATTAAGCTACGCTTATGAATATATGTATGAAAATTATGTGCGGGTGATACTCGTGTAACAATTTCAATATTTGCTTCAAACATAGCACAAACACAGTTTAAATGTTGCTAAGAATAAAAGAAGAAGAATACATAATACAAATCAGTAGATGCGAGTGTTTTCAGTTTAGAGTATAAACTTGTGCCCTTCCTGTGGGCCTACGAGTGGCCTCATAACTGAAGATATTTGGTTGATTTCATTACAGGAATTTTTCAGAAGCCAAACTTACATATGTACT
Organism: Metallyticus violacea; assembly: GCA_030762175.1. Taxonomy (NCBI): domain Eukaryota; kingdom Metazoa; phylum Arthropoda; class Insecta; order Mantodea; family Metallyticidae; genus Metallyticus; species Metallyticus violacea. The sequence goes on from CM060832.1 coordinate 120,054,987, forward strand.
GGACTGCAGAACCTGTTTTTGAAACTGCAATTTTTTTCGAAAAGTATGTCTTGAACCCGCGTTCTCCACTTTCTTTTATTTCTCCATTTCAGTTACAGCAGTGTCTATACTGAAATAACAAACACTATGCACAAACTATATAAAATTAAAACTATTTTAGAGAGACCGAATAAATGAGTGGTGTATAGGGGTGGGAGTGATATTAAAATGGCTGGCCAGGCATTTCAATACCCTGCTGAGAGTCTGGTACTGAATGTGTTAAATAGATATTTTTTCATAAACATAGAAACAGAAATGGATTCAGGATGCAATAAGGTACACTTTTGAAGGTATTGGTGCTTTTCACTTAAGCGTTATAATGTTCAAGTATTGCAAGTTATACACTCATATTTGCTGTTGTGCTTTTATTATAATTTACATAACATGTTTGGCATAACTTGAGGGTTAATTGATTCCAAAAACAATATTAATATTTAAGAACCTTTCGTAAGATACAAAACAGAGCAGAAATAACGCAGATTAGTGCTTGTAGCATTAGTCGAAGCAGTTAATTCATCTCCACATGCTGTGGAACATGGTCCGTTAAAATGATGCTATTTTGTTCTTTCGTGAGCTGCCTTAATTTTGAAATCTTACCACTTTCCGTTTTTCTCTTTATTTTCCTTCCAGGGAAGGGAGCAAGGACGGCCTTTAATTATATTTTCTCCTGTATCGATCCGTTTGGTACATAGCATCGACCTACCAATATAAGTTTATGGCTTTTATGTTAATTGGATGTTTGAGAAGTTGGTAACAAAGAAGAAGAAAAGGGGGCCACAATATGACTTTATAGATAACTAATAGCACTTTGTTTAAACGAGAGCTTCAAGAGAAAGTACACTTAGCCCCATTAACCTACACCGGTATTGCTTAAGGAATTTCATAGCATCAAAACAGACCTTAGAAGTCTTTAAGTGACATATCGTTAATTGCTTTATTCTTCTTAATAGTGTAATATATTTCTTTACAATTTTCATAATATACCCATACTTCATCGAAAATAGTAGAATATTAAAAACTATCTAAATCGAAATTAAACAATTAAAATCTTCCTGGTTGTTTTGCTGTAGTCTATGGTTTAATATGCACTATAGCTTTCACCAACTGCTGCAGTTGGCATCATCAGTGGACGATGAACAACCCCCGACTACTAAAAAACGGCAAAACACCTGTAACATTAAAACTGTTTTAATTATAGCACCGACCGCGAAAGCCTAAATATATTAACCGTAATTTACAACAATATTATTTATTTTAATATAATGACATTCGGTTCCTGTTTCAAGATTCGATGTCATAGAGTTTTTTTTTAAAGCTTTAAAGTTTTAGAAAATTGCTCATTTTTGTACTTTTTAAAGCTTACAGTGCGCCATTCACGAAAAAGCAGTACAACCTCAAGTATGTACTGCGCATGCTATTCTTGAAATGCTAAGAAAAGAGTAGGACCTGGGTGTAGAAATTCAGCTATTACAAATTGCAGTGTAGGTTCTGTAATTCTACGAGCTGTGCAAAGAATTTTTGTATATGTGTAAATCAGTAGTTTAAGGTATATTTACAAAGATACGTTAAACTTATTTAACATTCTTTTTCGTCCCATTAATTAAACAGGTTCTTAAATTAAAACGCGGTGCTTTAATATTTACCAAGAACATTGTTAATGTTTAGTAGGATCAAAAAGAATTACTGTAAGCCTGAAAGTAATGTAATTCTAGGATTCTGCACTATTTTCGTCAAAACAATGCTGCTGTTAACATTTAGCAAATTCTTTCTGGTTTTATTTGAAAATCGTTATATTCACTGAAACACATCTCAAGATCAAGAAACCGCCTGTGGTGCCTCAGCAGTAAAATCGAGCGCTAAACACCATTCAATAAAAATAAAAATAATAATAAAAAAAAAAGTTCAAGGAAATTTAAAATTAATAGAAAAGTTAAAAGTTCTTCATAATGCGTGTAAATTAATGTAAACATATAACAAGGAAGATCAGATTATATTCCCACCGCAAATCGTCAAATATCCTCTCCGCTAGCGGTGTACCATGCTAGTCACTTTATCACCTAAAGCGGCGCTTGTTACCAATATCTGTGCAGGTTTAGCTATGAGTGGTTATATTTGTACCATTCAGTTATTATTTATTAGTATTACTCCTATAATAACTTACGAAAGAGCTTCAAGAAAGAGAGTTTATCTCTGAATACGATGAAATATTATCTAAAATATGGATGTATGTGTATGCATGAATTTATTTATACACTCTGCAATTATCCTTACACCTGTGGTAACGGAAAACTAATAACATTACAAAATTTACAGCATGTACTTATATATATATATATATATATATTTATATATATATATATATATATATTTCACATCTAATCCAGTTTTGATTTTAAGTACCTAACTAAATTAAATGTACATGGGAACCTAAGATTGGATATATTTCTTAATTACGTGTATGCCAATTATCTTAATTAAGAAATACATTTCAAGAACTTAGTTAATGCATATCTACGTACTTTAATACATATCTACCTAATTACATACACGTTAACTTAATTGGTGACAAGAAGATAGAATGTATCAACTTCTATCTTGTAATAAATAAATAATTGAATAAAAAATTTTCTTAAGCGGTAAACATCCCGCCAATTATTTTTCTCCCTTTTCTTTCGAGAAAGTGAATGGAATCAGGGAGTCCTTTGCGTCTAATACAGTGTTCTCCACTCATTGTTCTCTGACGTCAACATCGAGGGGTTTTCTTCCCTGTATGCAAGTAACGCATGTTTAGGGCACTGCCAAGCATTGCATCATCTCGGGCTATGAAGCGATAATGAAATAAGGCGGTAGAATTTTATTTTGCGTGATTTCTTTGTAAATATTTTGAGAGTTTTCATTTAAGGTTATAGATGACACGATTGGAACTGCTTTGTTTTTATTGTCAAGTAAATACGCCTTAAAGTACATGTTATGTTACACAATTATTTAATTTAAAGCAGTTAATATTGCCATAAATGAAATTGTTTATTTGCATTGTTTATGATTTGATGATAATAAATAACTAAATATTTATTATATAAATTGAATTTTTGTAAAAATTCGATTACTGGATAATGTAAAGTATTTATTTTTACCTACATAATTTATATTACACTAATCCTTTAATTAATAATTTGTTTAACTTAATATGCTTATTGAGTTGGTACAAAATATCTTCACAAAAGAACACAAAACTAGAAAAATACTCTAGAAAAACACTGTTTTACAAATTACCTGAATATAAACATTAATAAAAGAAATAACTAGATTTAAGAGCATATATAACACTTTAGTTAGAATATTAATTAAGAAAATTTAATCTTTTTAAAATATGTTAGTTCTTAAAGGACATTACTGAATTAATAGACATTATTATTATTATTATTATTATTATTATTATTATTATTATTATGCATCACCAGAATGTAATCTAACAAATAAATCCACAAACTTAAACCATGAACAATTTTTTTATTCAATCATAATAATGGAAAATAAGAACAACTATTTTTTACAATAGTAAACAGTAAAATTTTAAAGACATTAATGACCGTTCTAGTAAGACAGGAAAATTATAATTGCAAAGTATATATTTTGTATGGACCCAGAAGATAATATATTTATACCAGTACATATGAATATTTCTTCCCGTACATGCAATGTTTTGGCGCTGATGATCTCACATTAAATTTATCTAGATAATTTTATGTTGTTATTGTTTAACAACCATAATCACACTGTAGTGGAAAGTACATGAATAAATATGAACCACTGACGCATGCGCACTGAATCCTCTTTCTCGTATTGTCGCCTGGTGCAGTTGCCCTGCAAGCACTACCCGACAAATGAAAGCATTTCCTTACGCCATTCTTTCACGAGTTGGCGGACATGATGACCCGATCCGGGACTCAACCCCTGTCCTGCCAAGCAGAAGAACCATAATCATAGCACAACAGTGAACACTATAACTATAAAATTACTTTAGTGGTATGCATTTTGTCATATCACTGTATTGCCTCCATTACTGCATGTTAAAATACACGCCACTATAGTTGTCGAAATATAAATTGATCTTCCTGTAAATGGAGAACAGGTAAAAATGCTTAGACTGAGTATATCATGCAAAATTAACAGCAAAGCTAAATTAAGAAATGAGAATTAAAATGGGAATATTAAAGAATATTACGACGTTAAACAGAAGAAGAGAATTGGAAAAGTCTTAAAGGAAAGGTTATACATTTATAATAAAGTAACTGTCACTATTAAAATCAGAAATATAGATACTCACCAATGTAGTATTTAATAAGTATAATAAACATGTTTGAAGTTGTGGGCATTTCAAGTAATGTGTTACGCTAACCGTGGCAGTGACAGGCTTTACGATGGCAAAACACGTCAGCAGCAGAATTACTGTCGAAAGCACGCTAGGCCAGCACTACGAGAAAGACACATTTTCCGCCCTTCATCCCATTGAAAATATTTGAATAAATAATTTGTAAATCGGGACTAGCAACTGCACATTATAAAGTTAAGTTGAAGTTACTCAACTCGGCAGTAATAACACTTCATAATTATAACTGGCATTTTGATGCTCTTGCGCACTGGTTCTCTTGTCATCGGTCCCACACTGTCGTTCGTTTCTTTGCCAGAAGACGCAGCCAGGGGCACATTCCCTAAAGTCATGATAACCACTCTGGGCCAAGGCTCCCATCCTTAAAAGTACTTCGGTAGTAAATTCATTACTAAAACTCTGGGTTAAGCCCTACTGCCACCCCTAATGAAGTTTCAAGAAGGGCCAAACTAGAGAGAGCAGCATTAGAAACAAAACTACACCACTGATATGTTCAGCGAATGGGTAGCTAAAATTGTATTTCGGTTTGTAATTTGATTTATTTACGGACGCTCTTTAGCATCTCAGGTCATCAGCATCTCATTCAAATCAGGGCGTAAAACGGCCGACAAATTTTGCTCAGAGGCCTCATTTTTCAGGCTTGAGGTTCTTTATCGTGCCGTAAATGTACGACACGGGACCCACGGCTTTACTTCCCTTTCGAAGGAAGCCATACTTGGATTTTTAAGCCCGAAAAGATCCATCGGTCCTGGCCGGGATCGAAGACAAGTATGGTTACAGTATTTCGGTTAAACGTCAATATTGTGCTAATAATATAAATTAGTAATGCAATAAGCGAAGCTTTTGTAGCATCTAAACCACATTCCGTTAATCAATTTAATAAAAATATCATCCACTGAATGGCTTTATTTTGAAATAATTTGGGTAAAAGAGTATAACGCCGTATTTCCAGTAAACGTAAAGTAGGCAAATTAGCTCTATCCAGAATCTCTTGCTTTATTCATAATACAATAGAGCAGTTGATGGTTCATCAAGTGCCTGAGTAAAACTAATGGGGATGAGGTTGCGTGGCAGGAGAATGGGTAAAAGCGAATTTCATTGACCGGTCACGGATTGTTGGAGTAAATTACAGAGGTCAAATATTTTTCTATAACCTCTTGACTGGAGAGGCAGTATAGGGGCAAGCGAGTATTATGGAATCCAAGAGTGAGAGGGAGGATGGTTATTGGAGAGGAATTCATATTGTCGAGGGAAGTAATCACTGGTTCTTTCGCCTTAACAACCAGTCCTCCCAAGAAAACAAATTCCTGTAGGACAGCGAGATTTCTGTTCTTCACATACACTGAATACCGTCCCGAGCGGCAGGCTGATTAAATAATATCCTTTTTATTAAATCGATCTGATCATTATTTTCTAAGTTTCACTGAAGAATTTTAAAATGAAATTCAGATTTATGTGGATTTAATTACCTAAAGCATTTCAAATATATATGCATTTCAGCTATTCTTCGTTTTCAAAATATACGACGACTGTTTAATAAATAATGATCATAATTTGTTAACGCATGGCTTATAGCACCTAAATTTAACTTACAATATTTTATTAGCTTAAAGCGTGATGTACATGTGGTAATTGTTTCAATGTTGTCACTTCCGATTCCGCCTGCGAAAGTTGTGCAAGTTGAGACATGTTTAGTTCCGCCTATAGTAAAATAGAGCTGACACTCGACGAACAATATGTTGCTGTGAAATTCTGCTTTTATTTCAACATTGCTACAACTGAGACCTATGCGATGTTGCATGAAGCCTATGAAAAATTTGTTGTTCCCTATAGCACAGCTCGAAGGTGATTTAAAATTTTAAAGGAAGGAGACAATGAATTTCAAGGGAAATTGAACTCGATCCTCCAGTTTGTACTCTAGCGGAAGAAAAATGAACGCAGCTGCTATCATTATCGAAAAACATTAAGAACGCTTTTAGAAATTCTGAGAATTTCATGAGTGCTACTACCTGTTTGTAACTGGGAAACTGCAAGATACGAGGGTAGATCCATAAGTTTCCGGCCTAACCGTTTTCTAATTATGATAAAGACAAAAACTGTATTTCACTTTTCAATATAGTTATCCTTTATTACAATACACTTCTCACATCTTTGAATTAACGTTTCAATCCCCCCCCCTCCAATAATCAGAAGTATAATCTGCAAAATGGGCATAAACCTCATTCACCTCTTCGTCGTCACATTAAATTTCCTTCCTTAAAGATCCTTCTTCAGTTTTGAGAAAAGGAATATGGCCACTGGGAGTAGATCTGGGCTATAGGGTCGATCTCCTTGAAGCCACATTTCTTCACAGCTTTATTTGCAATAAGAGCTGTGTGCACAGGCACGTTGTCGTAAAGAAGGCGCACACTATCACTGAGCTTTCCTCGCCTTTTCTCTTTGCTGGAAGTACATAGTCTGTGTAGTAGGCGAGCATAGTACTGCCCATAGTACTTTTGGACAAGGGATCATATTAGAGGACCATAGATTCATCTCCTGTAACAATGGTTTGCAGAATCTCTCTCTCGTTGCCACGGTAGAGCTTCAAAAATGCCTGACAACAGATGACTCTTTGCTTTTGGACTGAGGAAAGAAATCTAAGCACTCATCTCATACGAACCTTATTCATGTTTAAATGAACACGAATAATTCGAAGGACTGTTGATTTAGATAGGCCCAACCTTGCTGCCATTTCTGTAACTTTGAGCCGCTTGTCTTCCATAATTTATCCTTTCACAAGAGCGATGTTTTCAGGAGTGAGCACCTCCAAGAGCCGACCTGCAAGCTCTTCGTCTTTAATGCATTCTCGACCCATTCGAAAAAAATTGGCCCATTTTTTTACGGTAGAATATGAGGGGGGTGCTTCCTGATATACACCGCCCAATCGCTGTTTAATTTCATAGGAGTAGGGTCCTTTTTTGTGAATAACTTAATAACAGCTCGAAACTACATTTTGAACATGTCACAACCTTCTACAACTAGCCTTTTTATGCAGCTATATCTCAACAACTGAACACAGAGGAGCAGAAGTCACATCGGCAATTATTTACTTAATAGATAAGGGTTTTTGAAAGCCATAATCCTTATCGGCGAGGCCGGATATTTACCCTTGTACATGCTTATACACAGTGGGTTGCAAGATGGCTGATTCCCGAACAAATTAACATTCGCGTGCAGATATGCAAGTAGTTGAAGATAATGTTACAGGAAAATACAGCTTTTCGTTCAAAAGTAATCACTGCTGATGAAACCTAGTTACAATATTTTTGATTCTGGGAGCAAACTCTGTGAGGAAGTCGCCGTCATCTGTAGAGAAACAATTCTTTCGTAAAGAAGATATCAGCGTATGGTTGACCAGAGATTGCATATGACGACAGAAGAAGAGGGGGCTAACACCGGATTCCGTACAGTATGGTCACGGTAACAGTGTCAAAAATGAGAGAAGCGGTTGGTGTAGTGTGTAATGTTTACCTCGGATCGCTGTGCAACATTCAGAGTCGCATGTACCACGGTTAAACTCGGTAACCTCGCATCCATGGAAGGAGAGGTATCTTTAGTAACACCAAAACTAGCAAAATTGATTGTGTCTGCTCAGAAAGCCATTACCATCTCATTTTTCGATATTCAAGGAATGTTTTACTTGCATGTGCAACTGCTCACACAACTGTAACAGAGACGTCCTGAAAACTCTGCAAGGTCACATTTCCGGCATCAAGCTAGAGATACTCGACCACGGTAATGTACGACCACACATCGCAAATGTTACTGCTGAATGTCTCACAAAAATCTATGTGAAGGGCTTCCCTTGCCCTCCTTACAGCCCACATTTAGCCCAATGTGACTTTTTCTTTTCCTCACATTGAATAAACTCCTTCTTGGGAGGCATTTTCCATCATCAGAAACAGCGGAGGCGATTCTGAAAGTCCTCTCCCAAAAGTGGTTTCCAGCGTGTCTGAATAATAATAGAAACTCCGGAATTGGTGCATTGCATCCAACGGGGTTTCCATTGAGAAAGATCATTAAAATTATAAGGATGATTAAAGGTATGTTGTTAAAAAGAAACAAATGACTAGCCTTAGGATTTATGTGACGGAGATTCTGTATGCAATGTCATGTTTTAGACAGTTTATGCATTGGTCATGATTTGTAATTTAGCATACTGCTTTCCTCCTTTGTCCTTTAAGCGCAATTTTATTTCAAAATGTATTTATTTACTTTTCTAATAAATAATTATTATACCGTTTAATACAGTTTTCCTGTTTAACTCAACTACCGGCCGTGCGACACAAGCGTTTCACAAGGCGATTTATTACGACCACCCTAAGGCCTCTTTTATACGATAAGTGTAAAATTCAGAATTAGCATATACCCAAACGGAGCCATCCAGACGCGGATACTCATGGGATATCATAATGCGATACTGGGAGGATTGTGTCGCGAGAACTTCTGGCTACTCTCTTCGCATGAACTGCTGATGAACAAGCGTTACAATGAACCATTCACACGAACATACAGTATCTTGTTCATTTGGTTTATTTATGGGCGCTCTTTAACATTTCGGGTCATCACCGTCTCATTCAATTCAGTGCGTGAAATGGCCTACAAATTTTGCTCAGAGGCCTCTTCTTTCAGGCTTGAGGTTCTTTTTTGAGCCGCAAATGTACGACACGGGACCCACGGCTTTACTTCCCTTACGAAGGAAGCCATACACAGGATTTTTACTCCTTAAAAAATCCATCAGTCCTGAACTCGCGATCTTGGGTTTAGGAGACAAGTATGGCTACCACTACACCACCAGGTGCATACAGCATACAGTATTGCTCAGTTGTATTCCTTTCTGTGCGTGACACAGTGCTTTCATTAGTATGGGCAGTGTATTCAAGAATGGTAAATTTATTACTGTAAATCAGCAATTTCTCGAATTGTAGGACAATGGTGATCTGATTACGCAAATAAAGTAAAAGGAAAATGCATGGAAAATGGTGATAATTGTTTTGCATGGAGTAGATGACATTCTTTCATTAGGTATGCACGTTTAATAAAATAAGGTGGATATTCGGAAATGTTGAAGATTTTACTAGGAGTGTCTTAAAGTTTTTTAAAGAGTAAATGAAAGTTGTCTTTTCTTCTCGTTAACAGTTAATTGGATAAATAAAAAAAAATCCCTTTTCTTTTTAAGTTCTTAAATGTAGCTGACACTTCAAGATCATTAATTAACAAATATTTTGCACACAAACATGTGTTGAGTAATGAAAAACAAATTACTGACATCAGTGACACCCAGTAGAAAGTAATTATATCGCACACTTTTTTTTTCTTTCCCCGCATAGCCTATCGTCATTTGAAAGATATCTGAAAGTAGCTTTGGCAAGTTAAAAGGTTCCTCGTTCAAAATGTGCTGTCACTTCTACTTCATATCTCTTCAGCCTTGTCTGTGCTCAAATGGGACGCACAAACATATTTTTTTAATAGTGTTTAACGCCCGTTTTTACTAGTAAGGCACCACAGGCAGTAGACACTGATGATACATGAAATGAAATGAAATATTGGGAAAGGATATGCGCTCAAATATAAAGGCATAGTGATTGTTTTAGGTTTGAATAATCAACCTTATTGTGTAATAGTTTGTACAGGGAAAGTAACAAATGACGATTCCTTCTGTGAGATAAACTTTGATACTGAAATAATTGAAGTAAAGTGTCAAAGGAAATTAAATTAGAGAGGGAAAAAAACAAAATTTTTGAATAATGCATACTTTAGAAATTTGTGTTGAATTATTCCAATACGTTTAACATATTTGTCAATATAAGGACTACATATAATAGAAATAATAGAAGCATATTGAAGTTTAGATCTGACAAATAATTATATAAAATAAATAAAATTCTCAAATCATTAAAATAATATGCATTACGAATAACAAATCCCAGATTCTTATATGCTGCACTAACAATGTTATTAATAGGTTTAGTATATGATAAACATTTGTTGAAAATTACTCTTATATCATTCTTTGTTTGGACTAATTGCAATTTCGTTTCATATATAGTGTAAATAAAATCAAAATTACTTTTGAGTCTACAAAAATACATAACCTGACATTTTGATGTATTAAAAGGAAGATTTTTTGCTTTACTCCATTTATTTAAGGCATTCAGATCATTTCGGAGTTCAACACAATCAGAGACAGATTTTATGGATCTAAAGATTTTTAGATCGTCTGCAAATAGTAGGACATTAGAAGAATTAATAAACAATGATATACCATTAATAAATAAAAGAAATAATAATGAAGATAAATTTGAGTCTTAAGGCACTCCAGATTGGATATCAGTCATGTGAGTAATAAAAACGCCCTGTATTCCAATCTCGGCGTTTTAAGTATTATTAGTGAAATCATATGTAAGATATTCCAAGTGGTAAAAGAATAAACCTGGCTTCGTTTTAACACCTTTGGTGGTTTTATCTCCGTAATCTAAAAAGTGACACACGGAGTGAATGCAAGAAGCTTCCAACTTAGATATTTCATTTTCTACTTCCCTTTATCTCCTTTCTTTGACATTCTAATTTCTTTCATTTTAAATTTTATGATCAACCGACTGACCATACTTTATGATGCCAAGGGTTCATTAGCACCCTGAGAAAGTTATTATAAAAAGATGAATAGAGTGGGTGGAAGAAAACTGAATCCCAAATTTCCGCTTTCTTCTGGCTTCTGTTTACATATTTCAGTGACAATATTCATTCCTCCCCCCGCGCTCTTCTAATGTTTTATCGCCGTTCTTTCTTTATTCTTACACTTTCCAGTTCACTCCTTTTTTCTTTTCCTTATAAGAGGAAGGCAAGAGCTTTAGAATGTTAGAACCTGCTACCGTTACCTTTTGTGAGTTCAATAAAGTCTATTAATCAATCTTCATCACTCTATAAGCTAGTGTCATAGTCTTAGCATCTTATTAAGCTTAGATGAAAGAAACAGCTGACAAAAAAAGTATGAGGTAGAGAGGGGAGAAAGCTGGAGAATGGTGTGGGGAGTTAGTTCGGTAAAAGGCGAGGGAAAGACAGAAGAGGCAATATAAAATGAAGTAAGGGATAGCAGCAGAACATAAGGAATTTTTAATCAGTCACTAACTGGTTTTCAAGTTTGTCTTCTTATATATTAACTTTAGCTAGGATCTTTAAGCATCTTACGACATTCTTTGACAGATGAGCTTCTACTTGTTGATGACATATTTCATTATCATTTACCTTTGCATTTTTTTACTTTATTGAAGCTATTTTTTCTTTCTTAAAATTATTATGCAGGAATAGCGAGCTAATATAATTATTAAAATTGCAAAGACACCTAAATTGTATTACGCTGATAGCAACATTTGTGTTACTTAAACTTTAAACTGACAAGAATCAAAATGATTTTTGAAATCATTATATTTTGAGCTTAATGATTAATGCGCTCCGTCTGCTGAATAGAATGTAATTGGGATGGAGGAGGCATATTCGGTACTTCGGTTCCTCTGTAGGCGCCTTTTGTACCTAAACCTTCCAAGGGGGGTGCCCCGGGCGGAAGGGATGTGATGAATACGCCGGGCGGCCAGACACACGAATTCTAACACTTCCTTGGATGGTAAGCCCCCAGAAGTCGCAACCGTATCACGACAGTGTCACTCGAGGGGAGTTCAGAAGGCCCTCAAACACAACCCGTCAGAGGCCATGACAGGAGCATTCTCTAAGGCTAAATCCACCGCCATGCTGTACAGCACCAGACCATCTAGCCTGGCGCTTTCCACCTTGCAATGTAGAACTGTAACTATGAAATGAAATGAAAATTGCCGAAGAGGTACATGGTCTGCAACGCTCCCTTCCTTTGAATAACTAGTTTCCCAATTTATCATTTCATGTACATGCTTCAGGAGTAAAAACAAGCACTAACTCTATTCAGTTCTGTGCATCTTTTTCTTGACCAAACCAATTTTCGTATTGTTTAAAAAGTAGTAGTAAACAGTGTACGGTTATTGTTATAATACCTTCTAATAATCATGTTTTTCAATAGTGTTTAACGCCCGTTTTTACTATTGAGGCACCTCAGGCGGTGGATACTGGTGATACATGGAATGAAATGATATATTGTAAAGGATAATTTTTAAGGAAGGAAGCGTTCCAGGCCCTAGTTTAGCGTATCTCCCCGGCATTTACCAGTTATGATGACTGAGAAAAACCTGGAAAAAAACCCAGTCAGAGAGGACGGTTCTGGCGGGATTCGAACCCCAGACCTCCCGCTCACAAGCCCCCGCCTTAACGACCTCGGCCACCCGTGGCGGTTAGTAATAATCTAAATTTATACTGTATGGGGCTTTACAATTAAGTAAGCAGACTCATTCCATTGTTTTAAGAACGCGTGTTCACATTCTGTTTCTCTAATCTTCAATCTTATTTTGGGTTAAAAAGAGAAATTGCAGCACAAGTATTATGCAGGGGTGCGTGGGATTTCTACAAGTTAACTATTCATTGTCTCACTTAATAATAGTTGTAATTGGGTGAAAATCTTATCCAACCGAGAGAATCTTCTCAAAGGTTCTTACTCCTTACTTTCTGTCACTCATACCACGTACTACATTCTTCAACAGTTATCACGTATAGCGGTTAAATCACGCGGGTAGGTACGCTCGCAACACCACTCAGAGTGATCTAAATTCAGTCTGCCATTTCATCCTGAGCAGTAGGAACGTGAATGGGTTTCTGTTCAGATATTGAAGATAGGTGGTTGTTTGGAAAAGAAATGCAAATTAAATTATTTAAGAAATGAAGCACGACTTAGTGTAGTTGCGTATGTAAGTGGTACTGGAAGAAATGAAATTATTATTTAGTATTTAAATATTTGTATTATAACTGTCACTCTAGAGGAGACAATATTGCAAAAAACGCAATCGACAAACATGTCGTTAAACAAATATGTGAAACTTGTTCAGAAATGCTGTATTAAGAAATCTAAATTTTGATATGAAGATAACAAAACCAATTCCTGATTTTTTTAATCAGAGGAAGATTACAAAATCAAAACTTGTTATTGAACAGAACAAAGGAAGCCACTAACATTTAATGTGCATACAAAACATGATTAAATAATATGGACGAGTAATCAATTACTCATATTTACTTGTAGTAAACATAAAATTTAACACTTTTTTAAACATGTGTATATACATTTGAATTGATAATAAACTAAAAGCATTTAATTAGTTTACACTTGAATTTAAAACTTTAAATTTTTAACAGAAGTAATTTTTGAAAAGTTTCATGCAATAATTTTCTTCCAATATTTAAATGTTTATGATAATATATCAAAGACATCGTAAATGAATAAACATTAAAACAGTTCTTGAATAATTGTAGTTTTTATCGATTTTATTAATTAATTCATATCATTAAATTGGTCTGGAGCATTTCTCTATCTCTCTCTTGTCTTTTTCCTTCAAACCCAGGTCTCAGAGACATAATTGCATCAATAAGAATGAATTTTCGTTTTATAAAATTTGGCGAGGGCGTATTTTCGAAATCCATTACAAAGAATAATTTTTTATGTATTTTTCATATTTTGAAATCGATCTAGCCGATTCTCAGTCTGTGGATAATAAATGAGAAATTTTACATCTCAGATACCATGCCTTAATTTTTTCTGTTCTCTGAAACTATAACTGTAGTTTTTGTTATAAATAATTCCATACATACATTTAAAATATTTATAGTATACATAGGTTTAAACTTATAAACTAAAAATAACAATAGAAATCGTAATTTGGTTAATATTAAGTATAAGGTTAAGACGTCAAACTTAAGATTAAAAAATAGTAAATAATAGTGAAATATGAAAGAAATATCCATTCCAGACCACAGAACAATACATATATTCCTACTGTTCAAGAGATCAAATACAGGTTATAGAATGTAAAATCTTATACACTTAGACATTCACTTTAATTCAAAATCAATAATTTTAAATCCTCAGCCAGAACATTATTATAAATACGCAATTCACTAGACCAGATAATTAATGTGATCTTTCACAATATATTTATTATGAAAGATTCAAGTGTGACCTTTTCTTAGTGTTTTATCCTTTTCTACTATTATAATTACTGTTAATTTTTATATATAAATTATATATATAAAATATATATATAAATATATATAGTATATATATATATATATATATATTATAGGCATCAGCTGGAAGAATTGTTTAGTTCAGTGAATAATGTAAAATCTGCATTGAAAATAAAATTATTTCAGGATTTATTTAAATTACTACTTCAAAAACTATTATGTAGTAAAATAATAATGATTTGAACGCCTAACTTAGAACAGAAAGAGTGATGGCAGGCTGAATCTAATCGTCATAGGCGGTGCTGCAACCGTGCCTTTCGACGTACATTTAACCACTGCACAGTTTGAAGGATGTAGGATATTTAAGATGCTGTAGTTGATGGAATATATGAAGGTGCCATCTCTGGGGTAAGAAGTTCATCCAATTAGGGTGAGCATTCCTGTCCACTTTGACATGGCAGATAGTAGCACTGAGCAATTACATTTTATTTTCTTTGTTTAAAATTAAAAGATTTTTCTTTTGTTAAATGCACAGAGGGTGAGCTTTCTTGGGCCCATTATGTGATTGTGTTGATCTGATTTTTAACAGAAAAAAACTAATAATCTTTTAATAAAAGGACTAATCAAAAGTTGAATTCTGTCGCAGAACAAGTAAAAACATAAAAATTGAATATGATAATACGTTGTATTTAAATACGAACGAATAGAATGTAAAAACTTGAAATGTTAACACAGCTTCTAGAATAATCAATCAAATGTTTCAACCACAAGTCACAGCATGTAGAACTTTGACAGAAAGCTTTAACAATTCAAAAGTAAGACATGCACCATCTAACAACTGTAAAAATTACATTCTTAAGAAGTATAGTAAAGCTAAACTAAGTAATTTAGTAGTTAAGTATAAACAAATTGAAATTGGCTACAGAAAATCTGGCTCAAGCATCATTCAAAGTTGCCTCGACAATTTCCATTACACCTACATGAAGAAATTTATTACTTGATCTATCGTTGTAAATGATGAGTAATCTGTAATGTCCAAAGAGAGTACACAGAGACATTGATTTTTAACAATGAATGTATTAATTTCTTCTTGCTCTATCGAATGCTTTTTCTAAGTCACTAAAGCTAAAAATGGAAGTTATTAACATGCATTAGCATTTCTTGTTGGAGAAATATGCTAAGTTTATGTAGCAAATCTTTTTCTTTCTCTCTGTGCTATCAGTAAACCCTTTAGATTTCAGAATGCGTATGACCCCGTTGTACTGCATCCAAATATGCGGAAGCTATTTAGGTCGAATAGAGGCACGGGAACTCAGCGTAAGTCTAGGCTTCCTTCCTTTGCTCTCTTAATATTGCAGAAGCTCGGGATAAATCACTAGGATGATAGCTTCATGAAGCTGCTTATGTGGACGTCAGCATCCGGGGAAGATAATTAGAGCCTGGAATGGATAAGTGGAGATGAGAGATTAGTTGTAGGGCGTGCAGTTATATGACATTTTTGGTGAATATCATACGAGCATATTAACTAGTAGCAACGATACCAGCGCATTATGTCAGCTTATAGATTTAGCAGTGCAAAGCCCGTCAAGCTTCCGTAGCACATTTCGCTTGCCGACAAACATCTGCGAGGAATTCTGAGTACGCTGCAATCGTTCTTCTTTATTTGCATAGCGCTGCAACTGTGACCTTTTTTATTCCGTCTTTTAAAAGCTCTCGACAAGATCCGATGAATCTTTCTTCATCAAACGTTATAAACATTATAAATCAGGTTAAAACGGCACAATAATCCCAGCATTTGGTATAAACATAAGCAAGAATGCTATTGTGGTTTGAGACAGTTTAACTAGAAATAATTTTATATGCATTACTAAATTGAATAAAATCTAAAAATACAAATGAAAAGGAAATGTGAAAAACAGGAAAGGCATTTTTTGAAGGACTAGAGGAATAGAATAAAATAGAATAGTTTTTTTTTTGTCATCGCTGTTTTTAGTATAGATCTGATATCACTAGTTAACAGTCAGTCATTTTGTGAGCTAAACAAAATCATCTGATCTTGTCTCATTTTTTGTTCTAAAAATCAAATTATCACCAAAATTCTCTATCGGGCATTTTTTAAGTTACAAGTCACGTGAATAAAATCAAACATAGAAAAGGCATTTTAGTGCACGTTTGGTCTCAAAAAGTATGATCGATCGCCGAAAAAATAATTTTTCCCCTCAGCAAGGACTTGCATGGAGTTCAAATGAGCAAGTGCCAAAAAAGGGGAAAAAAAAACAAAAACAAAAACAAAAAAACTAAAGGACTCCCCAGGTTGCGAATTGAAAGAGGTGGCCTGACATATTGCAAGGTGAATTTAGTAAATAATCCCTTTTCTTGTGCTTATGGGGCAGTTGAGATACAAAAAACCACAACTGAAGAAGGAACTGACCTGTGGACAAAGGTAATCTTACCGTTGGACATAAAATTAGAAATCATCACACATTTCGTTTAGCTTTAAGTAAAAATAGGTTTGCACTTCTGAATTCTAGAGAAAGATTTGTATACACTGGTGATATCAAGTTGAAGGAAAGCCTTTTCGCTAGTCCTCAAATCAAGAAGCCATTAAATGGTCAGACATTTGACACATAAATAAATAAAGTACAGTGTCTGTCTGGAATTCTTTCAAAGCCCCAACTAATGAAATTTTTGATAACACAAAAGCCCAAATTATGTAACCTATGTGAGTGATCTTTTAGAGAACTTCAAAACTTTAAGTGGCAGGTATTTTTGAAAATTTATTTTTTACATTCATTCCTCGATATTTTCCCTCCAAATTTGAATTCTATGACCAACGAACAAGGTGAGCGTTTCTACCAGGACATTATCAAAACGGCGGAGTACTAAGGACGCTGGGATTCCGCATTGTTGGGGGATTGCTGCTGGTTTCTCTGCAAGCAAACGCCGAATTGGAAAACTTATTTTTGACTCAAGGTACGAGCGTACATGGTTTGTTGGAAAATTCTTTGCAAGCCTTAGTTTATTATTTTTGATCATATGTGCAATAGGAGCCAAACTTTTGGGAAAATTAACATCATATTGACGTGGTTGCTCTTATGCACGCAAATATATGCAAATTAATGCAATTAAGAGCGACGCGCCGATAGCTCTGAAATGTGATCCAATAGAGCTGTTATAGGTTTTTTTACGAATGCAGGGTCTCAAATTACCTTTTAATAAGACATTTTAATCGAGGTAATCAAAAAAATTTATATTATTTGCTTTGTGTATTTGAAATTTGTCTTTTTACCGAAGAATTAATAGACTTTAAAACCTTGACATCATTATGTATGTATAAAGAATGGAAATGGATTAACCAGGCAACTTCAAGAAAACCAGAGTGGGGAAGAAAAAAAAATGAATGAATGATGTGATCAAATCAATTGTTAATTAGAAAATAAAGTTTGAGTCTTCATATAACAGTGTCGCAACCCCATCACTTTGGTCCTACTGGTCTATTGGTAACCATACTTGCCGCGTACCGCCACGGGTGGCCGAGGTCGTTAAGGCGCGGACTCGTGAGCGGGAGACCTGGGGTTCGAATCCTGCCTGGACCGTCCTCCCTGACTGAGGATTTTTTCCAGGTTTTCCTCAGTCCTCATAAATGGCAAATGCCGTGGAGGTACCCCAAACCTAGACCTGGAATGTTTCCTTCTTAAAAAAACATCCTTTCCTAATTTATCATTTCATCTCGTGTATCATCAGTGTCCATCGCCTCTGCTGCCTCAATAGTAAAACGGGTGTTAAACACTATTAAAAAAAATCTTGAAATGTGGACCCATGGTCGCGGGTTCAAAGACGGCTTGGAAGAAGGATTTTTAGGCCCATAATTTAAATACGGCTTCCTTTGTCCTGTGTCGTATTAAAAAACCTTAAGCCTGAAAGAAAAAGCCTCTGTGCAAAATGTATCGGCTCTTTCGCGTTCTGAATTGAGCAGGACGCCTGTCATCAAATACTTTAAAGAGCGTCCTTAAATAGACCTAACATTTATAACACTGTATGTGATTTGCAGGTTCTTGCCATGTTATTCCTATTATGGCTTCAAATAAGTGATTTCTAAATTTAAAATTATACAAAATTCGCTCATTCTATTGAAATGTGGAAAAAGAGATAACACTTCCTTATTAGATTCTCTTGAATGAAGTTCCTATGCAAAAAACTAAATACTTCCGACAAATGTGGTATTAGTTTTTTTTTTAAGACAACATGAACTATTAGTACAGAATATTTTCTTATAAGTAGAATGGCAAGGCGGCGATTACTTGTTTTGACAAGAAATTTCCGGCTTTTTGTGGTAAACAACATATCGTTTAAAGCAATAGTTATAAATAGAATATTTTAACATTTATGCATAAAATTAAAAAAAAACAGATATAAACGGAAAATGCAATACACTAAATAAATAAATACTTGATAAATAAAAAAGAACATGGAATACTGTGAAATTATATAAAAAATTACAGATTCTTATATTATTCTGTGAAAATGATAATTGAATAGTGAGGTAAAAATAAATTGTAGGCCAGTTTCTAAAACAATGGCGGAATGCGAAAAAACTTGCCTTTCATAAGTTAGGATATATATATATATATATATATATATATATATATAATGCAATATAAAAAAAAAGATTCACATAAAATTTCACACTAAGAACCGTAAAATTGAACACTAAAAACACACGATATTTCGAGCTTGGCTCTTGGTCACGTGCTGAGAATGAACTCATGAACTCATGAGTTCATGAATGAACTGAGTTCATTCTCAGCACGTGACCAAGAGCCAAGCTCGAAATATCGTGTGTTTTTAGTGTTCAATTTTACGGTTCTTAGTTTGAAATTTTATGTGAATCTTTTTTTTTATATCGCATTCTGAGTGTTTTTTTAAGAATTTTATGCTTTTTAGAAGTTTTTATTATTCCATTAATAGTATATATATATATATATATATATATAAAACCAAAAATCAATATTGCTGTAAAAACCAAGTAATCAGGTAACTGAGAAATACAGTCAAGATTACTGCTAGTTATGTTTCTAAATTTGGAGAGAGAGAGAGAGAGAGGAAGGAAGAGGCAGACTTGAAAAATTCGGACACGGCCGAGTTTCGCATCACGGATATTCAGCCTTCTCTGCTGACGCACTAACCAACTGAGCTACGGTATTCTCCATGATGAATCTACTAATTTCTCTCGTCTGATTCTACCGAGACTTTTCCAAGGTGTTCTCAACTGTAAGAGATTTATTCCTTAAAAGGCTACTGATAATGCTTTCCCCGAGTAGAGAAACCTTAGGGAGGTTCTAGGATACACAGGGTGTCCAATTTATCTTCCTCACAAAAATAACCCTTTTCTTATACATCAAATGAGAAATTGTTTCAAACAAATGTTTTATCATCCTAAGTTATTTTGGGTGAGCAATATAAGTGGAAAATACTGTATAGAATCAGATGAAAGAGGTTCGTCTTTCGTGCTTGGATAACACTATAACTCAGCTGGTTTGAGCGTCAGCATGGAAGACTGAAAATCCCGCGGTTCAAATCCCGGCTGTAATTTTTTAATTCTGGCTTTTCCTTTCCAACTAATGTCCAGCACACTGGTAGTGTGAAAGAACTGTTTCTAATTATACAAAGAGAAAAGAAACAGTACATTAAATTATTCGGAATGTTAGCATATCTTCTTTATTTTTTGCTTATTCTTTCTTTAAAACTGATAAATAGTTGTTAAATAGCTATTAGGTTTGCGTTTGTGGTTAGTTCATTACATAAGGCGTCAAAAATGCAATTCTTCTACTAACTGTATTTCTAAATTATTGCACGATTACCGTTTTATTGCATTAAATAGAAGAGGTATATTGGAAAATTATACAGCCATTGTGAATCTCTGGAGAAATCGTCAAGCGGTTTTCCTGCAACTTGGGAGTAAGTCCGAGGGGAGGTCACTACGTATGCGTCAATACTGAATGCCCCTGTAGATTTAATGGATTAATGTATAATTTATATATGCTAGCCTTCGGTTTAGGGTTTTCACCATGAAAATGGGGAAGCTTTTAGACTGCAAAGGAGATAAACAAGATGCTTCTGTCAGCAGCAATAGTAATTGTAAATACTCCTTCTTTTCTTTATTTCTGACTATTTTCCAGCTTTGATGGTCTTAAGGCTTTCGTAAAATGTTGAGCTATTTTAATTTATAAAATGAATTTATATAAACATATTTACTCAAAGATTAAAAGTTAAATGATTTTGGAATGTTTATGAGGACTCAAGAGAAATTTATATAATAAATCTGGGGTATTATTATGCTGGGCAAGCTAAATTAAAAAGCAAAATGACTGCAATTGTGTATTTCCTTAATACAGTTCTAAATTCTTTTGATCATGTGAACGAAGCTTTGTGCAGGTAACCTAATAGAATCAAAGTACATGAGCTGATTGGAACATACCACTTCTTCTGATTTCATATTCATTCAGCGTTCTGCTTTGAATAATTCATCTAATTATTTCATAAAGGTATTAGCGTTCTGCAAAATATCGGTTATAAGCCTATGGGTACTGCATTCCATTGCGTATGACCCTGGCTTTAGTCAAACAAACTACACCTGAATGTAGCTGGTACATAAGTCTTCCCTGCTGTGTGGATGCGAGGATAGTATGTACAAGGGAAGCCCCCATCAGAGGAATTGCACACTAGTGACCTTCAATTAACCCCTCTGGTACTACGTCATCCTACCTGTCTTGCGCAATTGGCCTGATTGCAGCGGCTGACTGAACAGAGATGACGACCGCGAGATGGTGAGGATGATAATGTTATGGGAGGTGGTGGCCTTCGCAGTCCTCTCTAGCCAAGGTTCGAGCTGTCGCAGTAATGATTAATTGTCACATTCGGTGACATCCACCGTCGCCCTTGTCTGCTATATACCGCAAATGCTCTAAATAGCTTGATTACAGAACATAACGACAAGGCAGCGGAAACTCTCGTAGACGCTATTGTGCACCTACCTACATAGCTGAATTATGTACCTTTTTCTCCCACCGCGAACTTAAACAGAGTGCACAGAATGTTGATTATACATTCTGCATTGTTTGCAAAACAAGCCTTTCCTGAATACAAATCGTGGCCGGTTTTCTTTCTCTCTTTAAATCGTCTATTACTGGCATAAGGGACTCAATGAAATACTTGTCCTACCTTACAACTAATTTAAAACTACACCTCTCCTTATATTTATGTTTGTTTGAAAAATATTGAAGTTTAAACTTAATTATTTATGTTTAGCACAATCAGTATCACACGATGTTCTGAGATGAGCATAGCAAGGAACTTTAGAACACTGAAAGATATTTATTAGGACTATTTCAAGAATAAAATTAGAATAAAATATTATACATTTAAAATTCGCTCACAAAATATTGATATGGTGTAACATGTAAACTAACATGATACCTATCTATTCATAAATCATAAGTATGAAACAAGCAGATGAAGGTCGATTACTACAATTACTTTTTCATACTAATGCCAACCTACAAAAACAAAATAGAAATTTAGCAATGCTAATCGCACTTGTTGCGCTTTTCTTTTGTTTTTATAGGAGACTGTTTTTCTAATTGTAGCTTATACCGTCATCAGGAGTTGTTAGTTATTTTTCTCTTCTTATCATTAAGTGGTATGATTATTGATTGCGATTAATCGATTCTTACTAACGGATTTGTGGGAAAGCAGTGTTGGCGACACTTAGAAGAAAAACAAGTAAAAGAAGAAGCAGAAGAAGAAGAAGCATATGGTAAAACTAATACGATAAAAATTACGATAAAATTACAAAGATGTAATTGTGATTGGTTTAAATCTAAACTTTCGTTACATTTCATCGGTAGAAAATATGATAAGTAAAATAGTGGGTTATATTTTATAGCATAGCAAATCATCACAATCAATGAACCTCTTTCTTTAATATAGCACTTTCAAGCAAGAATTCCGGAGAGATTTATCTTAAAGGTAAACACCAGATATAGACTGACATCAATTCTTGATGCCTGATTCTTTTAAATTTTATTAGTACAAAATACAACCTTCTCATTTTATTATTTTGAGAATATATCAAACAAATAGATCTGAGTTTCTTTCAAGGAGTTTATTTTTATTATGAGACAATTATCAACAACCAAATACACAAACTCCCAGAGTAAATACAGTATAGTATGTTAAATAATTTAATTGGCAATTTGGCGTATTTATCAGTCACAAGAACCATATGAAAATAGTTCCGAACTTCATTCATAACATGAAAAAGGTAAAACTACTACATTGTCTTCTGTGCTTAAAAGTAACATCTGCCATGAGAAAGGGGGGGTGGAACTATATACTAGTGTAATATCACCTTATGCTAAATATCTGAAGCACAATATTGTTCAGTAAGTTACTTGTGATTAGATGGTTTAACAGATCACACGATATGTTTACCAAAAGACTCGTTTGTTAGTGACAAGAATTGAGGTTATTAGCAGATCGCTGATTTTCTATATCAGCCAAAAGTGAAAAATATGCTAAAACTAATACAATTTCATATCAAATATCTACTTGAAACCGCAATTCAACGTGACGTGTAATATTTATAAAAATCTGTAACTCAGATATACTGTTGCCGGATCATCTGCAGAAATACAAGAGGAACTGTCTCTATTACGGATCAAAGGCCAGCGCACCCAGTTTCTTGGTACCTAATATTTGTTATCTAGAAGATCTTGAATGAGGCAAGTGTTTCTTGTGACTACTTCAACTGCATGAGATAATATTAATTCAAAATTCATGTATAGAAAAAGTATCGAGGTATTGAAAGTTTCGAGAACCCATTTCTTATAAATACATTTGTAAAAGCCTTTTGGCGACACATGCGCCAATATTCAAGGTTTTTTCTATCACTAAGGCAAACGACAAAACTAATTTATGTTACAATCATGCTATGCAACATAAAAACCTAATATAATTCATAATCTTAACAGTTTATAAAGAAACTATTTTAAACAACTCTCACTGTTTTATATACGGTTAACCTTATTTCGTATGTTTAAAAACGGAAAGGGTTGTTTCTTACTTTTCTGTGAAAGTTCTTTTCAAATTTATATATATATACATATATATACATATATATATATATATATTCACATGTCAATTTACAGCCAATTTCTGAACCGCATTTAAAGGGATATAACATTTTTAAAAATATATATCAAGTGTATCAATGAGGCTCCTTCCATTAAAAAGGAAAGAAAAAAAAACCTTTTAGACATTTCTAACACTGGAATCATGAATGTTAGAAGCACAATGCTTCAAATAAATTGTAAATAACACCTTTATGTTTATAATATATAGCATATATTTTAAAATTTATTAATGGATTTTGCTAACAAACACAATATACCCGTTGCAACATTGTTTATATAATATTGCAGGTATAATCATCATCACGACAAAAGTTTGTTGCATTTGTAAACATGAAATTCAGACGTCCAACTTCCTTAGTCATTTGATAGCCAAGATAAACTGTGTAAGCGAATTGAAAATGCCTTCAGTATTACAGGAAAAATTAATGTTACATGGGCCAATGGACGCTATTCAAAGAGACAACCAATTGTATATTTAAATATATATTTTATATTTACTGAAAAAGTAGCCTAATTTTTAAATTAATTTCGTTAAAGATAATTTAAGAAATAAAGTTATTCCGAAATATACTGGTAATTCATAATAAGCACATTATTAATTTTACAGTTAGATAAAAGATTTTAGAAAAGAATGCACCTTTCCTGAGTTGTTGCACGATTTATGACTTTAGTTCATTTTAAATTATAACCATTTTTTGTATATTTTCTCATATAGCAGCTTCGTTTTTTTTTTATCTTGACCTTCATTTGTTTTATATAGAAGCGCGTCCTATTATAACAGCAATATTTTTATTATGTACCCCTTTTTATAAATGTATTAGTTTTTGAGTTTTAATCTGGAAAAGCGTTCTGGAAATGCCTGCTTTTGGAAAATTGTTTCCCTTTATACACTAATTTCAAAGTGTTCCCACGTTTTCGTGAGAGCTCACGAGGTTCACAGAACAGTGACCACGGATTACTGAGCCTTCAAAGTACTTAAATATTCATTGGTGAACTGTGAACTCTAGTACTCCCAAACGCGCTTATTTTAAATTCTTCAATTCTTTGACTTCTCATTGAACAGTTCATTATCATTCAATGTAATGACGTCATCATCGACACCTGCTCCTGTATTATCTTTAACGGACTTCCGAGCATCTTCAGCAACTAAGAATGCAAATGACCTACTGTTTGACTGATGCCAGACACCTGCATGCACTTAGCTTTTGTTACAATAAAAAGACTTATTGCTCCGATCATTTTCACTAAGTGAGAATATAAACGGTTACAATAGGCAGCCTTTTCCTCGCATCAAAAAGGTTTGCACCCAGGTAAATACAAAATACATTTTTCTGATTCATGGAATGTTCTTGCTTGTTACTACAGGCTATATAAATATTTAATGATTATTACTATTTAAATTATGTATAAACATTCACTCTCAGGCATGTGTGGGTGTGAAAACCAGTCTAAAGGGTTTCTCCCAGTTCTCCGGTTTTCCCTGCGTTTTCATTCTATCAATGTCACATCTTCACCCACAGTCGCATTTTAATCCTATAACTTCATTAATCACTTCAATTTAGTAAACTCTTCTGCCCGTTATTTGCGAACACCGACGGTAACAGTTGCGGCACCGTTCATGCGGCAGGTCCGATTCCAAATGGGATTCCGTGCATTCAAAGATGGCGTGGTATTTAAAACAAAATATAAAATAGCCAATATTTTATCACGCAAGGCAAGTCAAATATTCCTAGTGGCTATTATAAATGTATTAAAAATATATTTTAACAGTAATATCAGTAATATTTTCTTCATTAAAAGTGTAATTTGGGCTCAGATTTTAAAGATGTTGTTTTTCAATATACGTTTGCTTAACTTAAGAAGAAGAGGTGTTTAATATGATAAAAAAGTGAATACCAATGAGCGCTTTTTTTTTTTTGGATAACTTCTGCACATGCTGTTTGTAATCCAGCAGAGCAACGGTTAAGTGCTACAAGTATTGATATAATTATGATTTTATATGTTTCGCTATTTATTAGATAATTAAACCATATACCTTTGCAAAAGCTCCTCTTCGCTTGTAAGAATTCCTAACATTTAATAAGCAATCTTGATTAAATTTTCCTCTTTACCCTTAAAATGTTCATCATTTCGTTGTGTTAATTTAATGGCAATTTCTTGCACTTTGAAAGTAGTTATTCTTTAAAATTATATTAAGTGAAACCTTAGTGCTTCTAGCTGTAAATGTCTAGAAAAGCATATCTGTGTGAACGAATGTTATATTTTCGTAAAAATAAATATACCTACTAAGGACAAAAAATGGGTATATGGCGTTTTTAATGTTTTTAACATATTCTTAAAACTATGGATTCCTTTTCTTCCACTTTATTCTCTGTCCTGTTCTTGGTGCCAATTCTATACCCTCATCCTTTAGCCAATGCATTCACGTAGTTAAAATGGAAAGGGTCCAAAACTTAGCAGATCATATATTTTATGCTCTTCTTGGATTTTTTATTCATATTTTCGTTTAGATATCTGTGATTTTTTCATATCCTTTTATCTTTGTTCTTCCATTTTCTTTCATGAACTTTATGAAACCCAGGCATGCAGCCTCTATGCATGCGCACGTGCATTCGAAGCCAACTCATCCATGATGGATTACGGTTTTGTTATTCCGCTCTGAAAAATCGCATGGAGAGAATTGCGATGAGCAGATCGGAATAAGAGGCATCACTGGAAGGCCCGAAATTCCCCCGCAAAGTGGCTTTAAGCACGAAACTGTTTTATATCCCTTATTTCTCATGAATACGACATTATCCAGTTTATTTCCTTTATTTGTGTTAATATCGGACGTGACTAGAGAAACAAACGAAGGCAGCAGATAAATAAAAAGTCTGCCCTCTTTCTGAGGACAATACTAGTGTTACTGAATTTCAATGTGCCCATTATAGGAGGATTTATTGTTTTGGGGTAATGTATTGAGTTCGCTGTTTCCCATATTGTTGAAGTTTATTGAGAAATGTTGAGATAAACACAAAAAAAAATTAAATGGTACAAATGATAAAGTGTATACAATTAAATAAGTTAATATTGATTAAAATTTACAATATAGATATAATATTTCTAACAAAATATAAAGTTTAACATCAAAAATAGCATTTTTTGATGTTGAAATACTGTAGAGAATAAATTTCTCTCTAATTATATTTTCTTTTCTTAGAGGTTAGAGAAAAAGCTCATTAAGCAACAAAGAGGCACTAATTCATATGCAGTTGGTCTGCTACAATGTCCAATTTAAGCAAATTCTCATTAGCATATCTCGTCATAAATTGTCATTTAGTTTAGATTTTTAGGTATGTTTTCAACGACTCTTTCACAGAATAGAAGTCTAGTATTGTATAAGTGTAAGTGAGTGCAAAGGGAAGCGTTTTTAGTTCGTTTTCCAAACTTTGAATATTGCATGTTTTTGTGGGTTGGGATTGAAAATATAATAAAACTAAATAATAAAAAATCTAGCGCTTTAGGCAATCAAACGTTTAAAAAAACTGAGAAAAAATTATAGCAGTGAGCACGCAACTTTCGAAATATGCATTAGTTTTCGGTTAAAGTTCAAAAACTATAATTCATAATAATCTGGTTTACAGTAAAAATACTATTCGGCATAAATCTTTTCAGTTTTAGTGGTAAATATTGACATTTTCCAGACATTTATAACAATGTAGGCAAAGTATAAAAAGAAATAGACTGCTTTTCCAAACAGATATAGTTTGATTTATCTGATTACCCTAGATTCAGATTTCTTTTGTTACAATGCATGTATTTATTTGTTTTATTTTGCTGTAGAATCATTCATTCTATATTTTTATTACTATCATTAATGTTCCTATCTCTTTCATAGTATTGTCAGGGTTTAATTTTATGTTTTGCTTGTTATCTTTATTTCCACTTTCAGGATTTACGTAGGTTGATATATGTATAAATTGTCATGTATGCCGGTTGCATATTATTGTTGTTTTATTTTCTTATATTTTTCTTCTTCTTAAGTTAATATTTTTTTCATTTTTCATTATCAAAATTTATGTATTAACATATATTTTATTTATATACATAATGTTTTACATTGGGTTATATGTTTAAAAGTATTGTCAACTTAAAGCCAATGTTGTGATTGTAATATTGACGCTATAACTTCATGTAATTATTATTAGATTGGTAATAGATTGGTAGAGCGGAAGAGAAGGCCTATTGGCCTTAGCTCTGTCAGAATAAGTAAATAAGTTAGCATTTGCTGCACTGTTTTTGTTTTTTGTTAAACCATCGCTAGCATCTATACTATAATGTATTTATAGGAATTAACCGTTTTACGAATAAAAAATTATATAGTAATACCAAGTATTTATATTTTGTATGATCCTTTTACTCAGTTTCTCAGTTTGACTTGTACACTTAACGATAAATAATTTGTTGATTAAAATTTTGCAATTAACACGAAAAAAGTATGTTTATTGCTTTTGAGGAAAGCTAAGATATGTAATGCACTTTTGTTAACAAATATGTGCACAGGGTGGAATTTAAAACTAACTACAGTTATTTCTTTTTAAAAAAAATATGTATAGAATGTTACTAAAAGACAATTGTAAAAAATGTCATTTGAAACAGAAATGCTCTGATAAGACGTTAAAGACCCCACGCTTCTCTATAGAGAGATGTGCAGAGAAAAAGTAGATTTTGTGCAGAAAAGTTTTTTTTTTTCCAGGGGATATTAAAATCTTCCCAAAAGACATAAAGGAACATATGCGTTAAAAAAAAGAAAGCTTGAAGCGTTCATACACGCATATATAGTTAAGAGCCGTAGAATGTTGGAAACTCTAAAGCTGTGAAACATTGTCTGATGCCCCGCAAGTAGTGTAAAGAGAAGCTCGCCATATTTTACCGTCGCGGAAGAAACTCATTTACAACCCACGTTTTCACTCATCCCTTTCTCCTTCCACGAGCGGTCCCTCATGTTATGTTACCTCATTTTCTCCGCTTCCACTTTTTGCCTGCACTTTTGTTTCCCCACACCGCTTCTGTATCCGTTATTCAGCTGTAACACAAAGAATGCACCTCTACTGGAAAACAGAATGCATCACTCCACTGCGCACTGGATCACCCTCATTAATCTCCTTGCAGCCTGGCGTGAATCTCATGTCAGTGGCAAGCCATTACAACTTTCTCCCAGAGTTCTAATTTTGTTTTTTTATTATTAAAATATGTGATATTCAAGGGGAAAACTGCAATGCACTACTAATTATGATGTGAAATAAAACTAGCGCTATGTTTTTTATGCATTTCACGCACACATTGACTGCCATAAAGAAAATAAATATTTGAATGAAACTAAGCATGAAAAGAATAGCAAAATTCTTGTTTTTTCAACGTATTCATCAAATATTCTATTTTGTGTTCATTATGTCTAAAAGAATTTACTCATTTAATATGGTGAACAGAAAATGCTTTGAACTACAATACGCAATGATACAAACATCAGCTCTCTAGGAAGCCGTGATCAACGATAGCGCACGATTTAAAATGGAGCATTGTTCTGCCATTTTTTTCTCATTTCTTAAATTTTTATTAGCATTAAAACCGCAGATTTCCTTCCACTATCATTTTTGTAATATTTCGATTTACAAAGGATACGCCTCAACTCTCTTTCAGTGCCTCTAGCTCTACTGTACTCAACGATCCCATACAGTATGAGGTATAAAGTGCATTTTAGATACCAGAATCTCCATTGTGAACATGCAACGGAAATAACGAAAAGAAATTTTCTACCTTTTTCTTTTCTCATAGCGCTCGGCCAATGTGAAAACAGTGTAGCCATGCATCAAGGTAGATTTGAATCGCACTGCAGTAGAGTAAATATCGTAATTATGTCATTTCCAGCAGGAAGATGTAATTTATAAAAGTGTTCTCCATACAAGATGTATATAGCATATGAAACTGTAAAAATTGCAGCCCTTAAAGCAAGACGGGGCATTGTTTATTTAAATCAAACGGCAGGCGCTTGGTACTTTAATTTTTTTTCTAGATTAAATTCATTTAGTTAATTAAATAAACTGAAATTTTGACAAACAAATTCAGGATTGATTCTACCACATGTACAATCAAAACGAAATAAAGATCTTCTTGGAATTTGCAAAGGAATATGGTGGGAATAGTTAGATATCACAAATATGTGTGTATGTGACAGAGGGAGAGAGAGAGAGAGAGGGAGAAGATTTTATTAATAGTAGTCAAAGACAAAAATATAACATAAATTCTAAAATTTCTGTTATTTAACTTAATTCCATATGACTGAATGAAATACCAAAGATAAGTTGGGGGTTGTTCAGAAATTAGAGCGAAAAATAATCATAAAAACTAATGATTTGAAAAGAACTATAACCATACTTTTTATTAATTATAATATATCTGTGTGGAATAAGAATGAGAAAATTATAGCTTGGAGTGTTATTATGCTTTATTAAAATTAATAAAAACTAGCTTTTGAGAAAGGAAGACAAAACAAAACTACAAGAAATTTAAGAAAAAAACTGATGACAAATCATTACACATTATGAAAAAAAGATATTAAATATATTTTAAATACAGATTTTGAAAAATAAATTAGAAAAATGAATACAATAGGATATCAGCCATATAGAGAATTAATGTAAAAAGAAAAAAGAGGCAAGAACACTTGTTTTTTAATGATAACCATGACCATGGCAGAAGCACCAAATAAAGTAGACTGTAAAATATAATGCAAATAAATTAATTATATCAAAGAAAACGTAAATGATATAGAAACAATTTTCCTATTGGGTTGTTTTAGGCAATTTGGTTTTTCTGGGGAAATAGTAAAATCGGCAGGAACTAAATTATTACGTGGTGTACTGTTGGTACATCATTAACACACACACTATGCTTGTACATCTACCTGGAGTTCACAGTACGGAGATTTAGTAATTTATGAAGGCAAGCGTGAAATAATCACGACTCACGCATGGTGTCTCACGGGTTGCAGTATCGCAGAGATAATTATCCTCATGCAGAAGCAGGAACGCCGAAGAAAAACGGGGTGACATCTATAGTAGAAAAATGCTTACTGTCTAAGAGGGGGAGGGTTGCAAAAGAAGAAGATCTGAGTGCACCAAAAGCTGCGCACCTACCATGTTTACTTGAGCTGCAGGTCAGCATGTACGGCCGTTAACCGCGTGAGGATACGGCGCCATACAAAACCTTATCACACTCGTATACGTTGTTCCACGAATCATAAAAAGGAAACCCTAAATGTTCGTATGAGTTAAGAAACTGCGGACGGCAGCACGATAAAGCGGGACTCTTTTATGGACAGTTGAGGTATAAACTTAGGAAAATGTTTTCTAGTATAAATATGTACAACCATGCTAGGGAGCTTTCTTTTAAGATACTATAAAAGGAGCTTTATGCACTCGGTGCCTTCGAGAGTACTAAAATTGGCTTATAGTCGTACATTACAACAGTGAATGTTTTTTTTTTTAATCCCAGTTATTACCAATTATAATTATAACGCAATGGAGCTTTATTTCTATAATCAATTTCAATGCTTTAAACATTTGGGTGACTTTTTCTTAATACAGTTACGATTAAGTGCTAGTGAGATAGAGCGAGCTATACAAGCATTGACCACTCGTGCGGTCTGTTTATAGGTAGCGAAAGAGCCGCTAATTTCTAATTCAAGGTTAAATAAAAGCAACAGAAAATAATTTACACAACATAAATATTAGGTCGTTAAAATTTATTGGTGTTTTTGTACATTTTTAATTTAAAACTATTAAATATTATCATATATATATTTATATATATATATATATATTTTTTTTTTAATTTGAAAAGTTATACTTGGCTACTCTATCAGTGTTACCAATGTTAAAAAGTTATGTTTGTCACATTCCTGTTCCTTCTTTTCTGTAATGCGGCAGCCTTATATCGGGCCTTGGCCTTCCGAAGTGACTGCTATGTCCTCTACCTCTGTCTAGCAACATCGTTGATGGGGACGCATTACGGCTGTGATCAGCATGCAGTTACCTCGAGTTCGCCCATGGATACGAAGTTTTGCTATTGTAATATTGTCTTATAATTTATATTGCAAGCATGGATTTGAGTACACTACTTATTTCCTTGCAGGTGTTCAAATGTAAACAGAATGCCGCGCAAACCTCCCAAAATGTTTTGGTAGAGTTCTGCATTGGTTTAAAAAGTTTCTAGCCGAGGATTTCAATCATGAAGATGAGAAAGGTAAAGGACGTGATACTAAAGTTCAAAATGAACAACTCAGGGAAATCATTGGAGCAAATACACGTCAAACTACTCTAGACCTTGCTGAGAAACTTCTGCTTGCACCTTCTACTATTTGTGATAACGTATGAGGATAGTAAAAGTGATAAAAATTGTTAAATGGATCCCACTTTAATTAAATAAATATTTGAAAACGCCGTAGATTTAAGGGGTTTACTTCACTATTTTGTACAAAAAGTGTCCCTTTTTGGATCGTATTGTAGCCTGTGATGAAAAGAGAATTCTCTATGGTGCCCACAAACGGTCGGCATAAAGATTAAATTTTGATTAAGCACCGGAACATATTACATTTTGGCGATAAGAAGAAGGGGAGTGCGAACTGGAATGAAGTGCCAGGGGGGTTGAAAACGGTTTATCTGCACATGCACGAGTATATGTGAGATACCCATGCTGCCATATGAATGAGAGCCTCTCAGACTCAAGATCTTGCACGCCCGCTGGACTTCTTACCATAGGCGAGTATCTGACAATTTTATTTATATCTGTACTAACGTGGGCGAACATATTAAGGAGGGCAGAAAATGTTTACTAGCACATTACGCTCGCTTGACTTCTTCTGATCGCCAGACAATATGGTGATCTACAGCTGACTCAATACACAACAACCTTCAGCACCGTGGCGAAACAGTTTCTTCCGAAAAGTATTCACAAGAAATTTACAAAATGCATCAAAAGCTGCAAGATAAACAGCCATCATTTTCAATAGAAAATATCTTATTCTTTCTAATGATAATGCTCCGCCACACATCTCACAATGAATACTTGAATGAACTGGACGAAAACTTTACCTCATCCAGCATATCCACCCAAACATTCACCAACTGGTTTTCATATTCAAACACTGGGTAGTTATCTGAATAATCAAGTTGTCAACAACCAAGAAGAAGATGATGAGAGGGTATTTAGAAATTTCATCATCTCTATAAACCAAGATTTTTATCGAAATTGCATAAATAAACTTGCTACTTATTGGAAAAAATGTGTAGTTGGCGATGTCATTTATTTTGATTAATAAAGTTTACTTTGACTTGATTCTTTATAAAACTGCCATTAATTTCTAAATAACAAAATAGACATATATAAATATATAATAATTTATTCATCAGATTGTGAATAAATCTCATTTTCTGTAAAAGACACAAAATTATGTTTTTAGGAGAATATTCCAAGCAATGGCCAAAGTAATTTTTCCTTAGTGAGAACTTATGACTGTATTCGCAACTTCTTTTCTCGAAAACTTCCCGTTATTTATTAAATACCTACATATGAATACTTTGATGACTTGAAACTTGAATACCGAAATACCCTTGATTGAGTAGTATTCAACCTTGAAGAACTAAATATCATTTCCTTGAATAATATATAATTATTCACCCATAATAAACAGCATACTGAGCTGTGATGGTTTTTTGTAATTATGCATTTCGCAATGTCGATTGTGCCAACAAATGCCGAATGTGGATCATGCTTGTTTAGCTCACTCAGGGCTTTAAGGTTTATACAGGGTGGCGCAATAATAACTACACACTTATTGAATTTTAGTTAACAAACGATTGTACTTCTTTTTGTGCTCAAAAAAAAACTACACACTCAGTAAATTTTCGCTAGCAAAGGATTTCACTTCGTTTTATGGTCAAACCGTTTCCCTTCTGCATTAATGCACCGCTGGAGTCTACTTAGAACACTCTGAAACACATGTAAACACAGCTGAATGTTGTTGTCCAGATTGTGGAAGGTGTCTTCAATGTAAACAGTCAGCTCTTCTACAGTTTGTGGTATCCTTCCATACACTGGGTCATTAACCATACCCCAAAGGAAAAAATCTATTGGGAGTAAGATCAAGGAATCGCGGAGGGAATTCAATTGCTGCACTAACGTCCAAGCACTCTTCTATTGAAAACATTTTCAACGTACGTCAGAACAACTGTAGCATAATGCGCAGGAGCTCCATCATGCGGGAAGTAGAGTTGATCAAAATTGACCAATTGCATGATGCTTCCAGGTATAACCTCTTAAGTACAGCCTAGTACTTGTTACCACCGAGCTTTCCCTCAATAATGTGCAGTCCAATTACCCCATGTGCCGATGTAGCGCTTGCTCGAAAACAACATGATGCTTTGCCATGTACAAATAAGTGCAGTTATGTGAGTTTACATGTCCCGACAACTGAAAGATGGCATCAACCGACCACACGATGTTGTGGAAGAGACTGGGTCATGGAGTATAATCTCATAAACATTTAGCCTATTGTCTGGATTAGCTTCCAAAAAAATCAAGTGTCAGACGTGGAACTTCTGCTGCTGCAATATCCTTTGGGTTGAACGACGTAACGTTGCTGCAAATTCTATCGCTAATCGTCTTGAGAACTTCTTTGGACTAGTCGTGACAGCCAGAGAGATAATCATTTTCTCACGTGCTGCCCAAGGTCGCCAACTATGAGGTGCATTAGAAACAGAACCTTCAATTTCAAATTTGTGAATTATAGTATAAGCATCCTAATGTGATGGTGCATCTCATTCGACATATTCCCTCCATTCCCAATGTTGGTAACCGATCTTTGCAACAAAAATGTTTTCCTATTTCGTTAAAATTTTCAACCCTTATTGACTATTCGTTTCCTGTGCTCTGCTCTACCTGTTGACAATATTACCTGCTTTTTTAGTAGTAATGAAAGTTTTACTGTACGTTGTAGCACTCATTCAAATAAATACAACTCTCCCATAGACCTTACGGCCGTACATACTAATGTCATCCTTATAGCAATCAAAAGGGCCATACACATACATACATACATACATACATACATACATACATACATACATACATACATACATACATACATGCAGGCATGCATACATACATACATACATACATACATACATACATACATACATACATACATACATACATACATGCATACATACATACATACATACATACATACACATATATACATACATACATACACATATATACATACATGCATGCATACATATACACATGCATACACGTATATACATACATACACATATATACATACATACATACATGCATACACATATATACATACACACATACATATACATGCATACATACAAATATACAAATACTTCGATATATTTACGTTTTCTATTAATACTTTTATATATAAATACATAAACATGAATGGAATCGTTACTTTGGGGCCTCCCTTCGCATCCCTCTCCAACCCCTCCTTTTTTATTATAGCCGTTAAACTCCTTTGTCGGGTCTTCTCCAGAAATATTCTCAAATTGTGTGAGTATCTCGCATGCATCAATTCTTACCGGCAAATGTTCAAATTTCTATTGGAATTCAGAAATTGTGCTGATAAATGCTCATTTCTTGAAATCTCCGTTTCCTGCATTCTGTCAAAATGTGTGCCTCTAGGTATCGCTTTCTCCCCACAATGGACAAATTCTTTCCCCGAAAGCATTAACTGTTTCCTTTCCTTTCCAAGCCCCTAATCTGAACCACGTGAGACCATTTCTTTCTTCCCTGCCACAGATATCTAAAAAAATGCCCCCTTCCCC
The DNA here is from genome assembly GCA_030762175.1 of Metallyticus violacea. Taxonomy (NCBI): domain Eukaryota; kingdom Metazoa; phylum Arthropoda; class Insecta; order Mantodea; family Metallyticidae; genus Metallyticus; species Metallyticus violacea. The sequence continues at coordinate 120,090,641 of CM060832.1, forward strand.
ACCCGGGATATATTTGTGCCTGCAGATTAAGCGATACTTTTTCTGCGCATTGAGACAAAATATTTTGTCTATCTATAACTCGCAAACGTCCGTTAACTATTTTCCAACTATTTCGTGTAATGTCCTCTTCCCTTAATCAATTTTGTCTAAGCCTTTCCTTATTTTTGATGCACTCCCGTATTCCACTCTTCCCTTATTTGCTTCCTTAGACAAACTGCTCGTAGAAGAGCTTGATTCCCAGTATTATTCTTAACCAGTATTTAATTGTTATTATTTTTAAATTCACATTTTTGGTAGAAATACCAAACTCTTTAAGAACCCTTCAATAGGCATGTCCCTCACTACTTGAAGCAACCATTTTATAAATTGCGTTTGCTCCTGATTAAGTTCCTAGGTGTTTTTTCACTCTCAAATTTCGGCCTCGTACGCCATAGTTGACATCATAACCGCCCTGTACACCAACTCCATATATTATTTACTTAGAAACAAATGTATAGTACTTAAGAAGGAGAAAACCTTTTAGAACATACAAGATATATTAACTAAGTTCGTTAAGTATGTAGCTCCTTTTGCACCACTCTGTATATTAACGTAGATGCATAAAGGTATATACATTTGAGAAATGAATCCCAAGCAAGAATGGCAAAATCTAATGTCCCTTACATTCCTTCTTTAGGTTTAGGAAACATATTAAATGAAATAATTTAACAAGCAAAGTTCTACTGGATCTACTGAAGAATTTATACTCATTTTGCAGAGCAAATAGCAGTGGCAACATGTGAGCCGCCAACCTTAGAAACTGATAATGTCCTTGTTATTTTTAATTAAGATTTGGTTGTACTAGATGCCTCGCCTTTTAGATATAGCAAGTATTTCACAGTGCATGGTATGCAGAGCCCCTTATGCTAGGTGTATGTTGACATCGGTAAGCGGTGAAGTAAAAGCAACTAAGAGAAATAAAGACGCAAAAGAAGCTAGTTAGTTTAGTGCAACTAAATGCCATCACAGAGGATATTTACCTGCCTTGTGCGGGGACTTCGGTGTTGTAAAGATGAATATATTGACAAAGCGTACTCGCTAATGCATTACACAGCTTTAATTGTCTCTTCTGGCAGTAAAAAGCCTTTTACTGCACAGCGCTGAAGAAAAAAGAAAATATTCTACAGAATGGCAGGAAAGACGTCACTATAGAGATGAAACAGAACATTTCAGCATCGCATTTCATGAAATATTCTTAGAGTAAAGGCAAATCTGGTATACTCAAAGTTTAATATTGCAGAATCATAAATTTAAAATGATGAATAAAAATTTATTTCTGAGTTTAATAAACACCGTCTCTTCTCACTGAAAAAAACTATTTGAAAAAAAAAACAAACAAACAAACAACATTATCTCCCTGGTACTATAGAAATCCAGTATTTAATAATTTATTTCCTAAAATCATTCTCAAATCATTTGTTAATGTTTACTTTTTTAAGCAAAAACTCTAAGCTAATCATCTATGTATATAACATTTTTTATACAATTAGATAAAGATAGTATTTTCCTACTTGTAATTTTTAAACAACTCGCAATTATTGCAATCGATGGCGTTAGGTTATAAGCGAAGTAAATACACAAACTGTTTTTATAGCTGTTCAGTAAGTGTGTAATAGAGAGTTATTTTGACCTGCGTCTACAGCAGCGCAACCCGCGCGGGGCCATGTCGCGTCAGTCGTTCGAAGTAACATCTGACTGCAGTCAGCTTTTAATGAAATTGTCATTCATTCACAACAGCCGTGCTCTTCGGTAATTCTTCAAATATTGGCGATAATATTTACTATATGTGTCTGTATAGTTTGTGAGTTATTTCTGTTCTAGTGGTAATATTAGAATACGATAAACCACATTACATTTTCTTCACTAACACACCGTAATTAATAACTACGCACCAACATCTGTAATAACAAATAATAATACAAAGACTTGAGTTATAATTAATTATGAATTCATAATCTATGAATAATAATACAGAGACAGAAACAGGTTTTCCTAAATGCAGAGATTGTATACGTATAGCCATCAGTGAAAGAACTGTCTGTTACTTGAGGGGACATGCTTTTTGATAGGAATTTTGGGACTGGGGTGGGGAACATTCAGATTACAGAATTAAGAGTGCATTCGGGGCCTACAACGAGACCATAGAGTGTAAAACCAGAGTAGTGAAGTATTCACTGCGAATTATTCACTGGAAACAAATTTTAATTTGGTCATTATGCCACCATGAATATCTTGGGAATGAAGGGAAGGCAAAGGAAGGGAACACAGACATCCATAAGAAAATGATTGGGTACAATAGGGCAGGGCTCCATTTGGATGGCGTGTCAGGGGAATAGAAAGAATCTATGGAGGAAGATTAGGAATTGTTTGAGGGATATGGATAATCAGCAGATAATTGCGGAAAGAGATAATTTCGCTGAAATTACAATCGGGGCTAAAATCTAAATGGGGGAATAAGCATTGCATCAAAATATGGACCAAACACATTAGACCGGAAATCGCTTGATTCAAACTAGGTGCATGCAGAATGGTTAAGATCAATGATGACTATAAGCGGTAACCATACTTGCCTTCTAAACCCAAGATCGCGGGTTCGATCCCGGCCAGGACCGATAGATTTTTTTTCGGGCGTAAAAATTCTAAATATGGGTTCATTCGGAAGGATACGATAAAGAACCTCAAGCCTGAAAAATGGGGCCTCTGAGCAAAACTTGTTGGCCATTTCACGTCAATGAGACGCTGATGACCTGCGATATTAAAGGGCGTCCGTAAATGAGCCAAATAAAAAAAAAAGTGGACTTTACGACCTCGCACAGCTGTCCCTCACTACATGTAACTTTATCTCTAATTTTAGAAATCCCCAGATGGTATAGAATTTGTAGGGCTCTTAAAAACTTATCTAAGAATATTTTCATAACCATAATTGTTTCAAATTTTTATATTAAATAAGTATTTTAAATTCAAAGTATTATATCTTCTATTTAAAAGTTAACAAAAGAAATGTGAAAGATTGATATTAACATTTAATTCTTTTGGTCATTTTGGCATGTTGTTCTGGGTCGGTCTTGGTGGTCTAGCGATAACCATACTTGCCTCGTAAACCCAAGAACGCGGATTCAATCCTGGCCAGGGTGGATGGATTTTTGTGGGCGTAAGTGAACCTCAAGCCTGAAAGAAGAGGTCTCTGATCAAAGTTGATCGTTCGTTTCACGCCCTGAATTGAATGTGACGCTGATGATCTGAGATGTTAAAGGGCATCCTTAAACAAACAAAATAAATAAAAAATAACAAAAACAAACAAAAACAAAAAATTGTACTGACCTTGTTTTTCTCAAATAGACGAATAAAATTCAAATTAACAAGCGTTGTTAAAAATCAAGAATAAATAAGAAAATACAACATTTTAAAATTTAATCTGGGAATACATGTACATAAACATTTGGATTATATAAATGGACGGTATATAATGAATAAAATAATAAATTATAACAAATCAATTAACTACAAAAACCTTTACATGTGTACCGCAACTTATATCCACCATACTTTGACCCAGTATCGGCGTAGCGATAAGCGAATTAAACCCAGCAACTACATTGTAAACGTGCGCTTGATCCTAGCTGGTCTGATTTTTCAAAATAAAGCCAGTGATACCAAATGTCAAGTCAAAGAAAAAGCAGAGAACAACCCTAAAAAAATAGAGTTGAAAGCTTTGACTTAAAAAAACTGTAACCCTTGGGAAATTATCGTAAAATTTTCTTACTGGATGCTTGGAAGGAAAGATAAACCAAGACAAAAATAAAAGAACAAGTAAGTACTCTATGTCTGCCGGATCTCTACTTTGGTCTTTCGCTCGCTCTCTATGTGTTTGAAGGAGGGGGTGCGTATAAAATTGACGAAATGTTTCGTTATGTGGGGTGGAGGACAATTCGGCAAAACGCTAACTGCATTAGCATACAGCCTGTCGTTAAAAAGTTATGATCATCTAAACGATATGTCCAAATATTCTCTGTATACTCTGTCTGGAGCTTGAAAGAATTTAAAAAGACATTAAAGCGACAGCTCTCGTGCTATTTCAAAATACAATAAGTTATGAAATAATAGTGTATTTGAGACTAACTTAATGCAGAATATCACACTTGTCGAACATGTAATAAAATTATTTTAATAAACTAGGAGGTAATAATTGTTTAAAAGCTTGAAAGCTTAACTCACTTGTGCCGAGGTCGTCTTATTGGAAACACTATTATTAGAAGCTGATTTACCACCAAAAAACATTATGAATCTATGTATTTAGTCATCCATTGCACCGTCAGCCTCAGCGCATATATATATATATATATTCTGTCATCTATCTTCCAACATTTCCCACTTTATACGGCATATTACTAGAATATCGCAACATGAGTCCGGAAAAAGAAAATTTAGCAAATGGAAAAAAAGAAAGAAAATTATATAAAACACAGCCTGAGAAAACTGAATGAAAACTGTCATACATTTATATCAGGTTAAGTGAAGTGCATTTCTATTTTATTTTCACAGCTATTTCTCTGGTTCACTAAACTTAAGAACCAAATTTGGATGAAATATAAGACATATACCATTGTTTCAAAGAAAAATTTCCCATATTATTAAAGCTTCGATTCTCGCAGCGAAAAGCGGAGTAGAACATACGGCTGGCTAACTAATTAATTCATCGATGAGAGCAGATGGTTAAATGTTCTTGCGCTGATATAAACTGAGGTCTTCTAAAATCTTATTTTTGAAAACTAAGTATGTTCATAAATCCCTATAATTTACCTTCTTTAGTTAATGTACCTCACTGTATAAACTGAGTTCTATCTATTTCGTAAAAACATTTGAAACTATTAGTTCAATGGTGCGGTCACGGTGAGCCAGTTTCAAGCATTCATATAGCCAGGTTGAGTCAGATAATGAAGGAGTACTAGTGCAGAGAGGAAAGGAAACGGAAGAAAGTTGTGTTAACGCAACCCACATATCTATCTCAACGTCAATCTCAATACGAGGAACCTCTTTATGTTCTGAGGAATTAGACACAGCCGTGCCGTGCATGATGTATTCTGTGCAAAACGGATTATAGCAGTAGTGATCTAAATGTGTGCCGGTTCCATTAAAAGAACGCGGGAGATTTTTGCAACAAAACTTTCTCGTATCGCAAATAGCAGTGGTTAAAAAAGTGAGCGTTGCAAACGAGGGAGGAAAAAAAAAAAAAAAAAACCGCCCGTTCCTTACCTGCTGTGTTTTGCATTTGTACAACGCACAAGTTAGATTTCCATACCTTCACAAATTAAATACATTACTTACATCCCGACGATTGACTTCAGTCTATTTGTAAGAATTAAAGCCGGCACACTAAAAGCTATCTGGTGTTTATTATTATTTAATTACGCGTGTCATTCTTTCTTATTAAAGATTGTACTTTATGTCCATTTGAGACCATTAAAACGAGTTTTATGAATATTTCTATCTTTTCTGAGCTTCATGCTTCATCAGAACATAATATTAATATATATATATATATATATATATATATATATATATATATTTGCTTCATGACATATTGTTGAAATAAAAGACGCGAAGTTTATAAAATTCTTAATTCCTACAGTTTTTGGATATAAAATAATCAAATTTGGTCCACGCTTTTGCAGAATATCTCTAGCACCTTAATATTTTAAAACTACACGATAGACAAAATAGGAACCGAAAATATGATTTATATAAATATACAAACAACATTTTGATGTTTTAGTTGCTTTAAAAGATTGTATTACAAAAACATTTCATTCATTCCTCCTCTCCGTTAATTTTCTGATTTGAATTGATCGATTTATTTCCTCCTAAAATATGCATTGAGAATTAAAAAATTACACTAATGAATGTTTTATAAGTTACAGAAATAAATTATAATTTTATAAAAATATATATTTATACTAATTAATAATTCCGCTATACACAAAAATTACCTCTAGAAAGATTAATTAAGCTATAGTTATCTTTTTTATTCATTTATTCGCTAAGCCTTTCTTATTGACAATAGTTTAGAATATTTATTAGATGCTTTTCATTTAATTTCAGTTTTCGGCAGCTCATTATTTGTTTACTGTTTTTTAATTTCAACAATTGTATTTCTAAGGCAGAATAATATTATAATTTTTATTTTGAGAATTACTAGTACATCAGCTGAAACACTAATTCATCTGCAAAATCTTAAGAATCGATTGTTTTTCATTTCTAAATCATAGCCATCTATAGCTGTACAACAAAATACCTTTTATTTCAGGAAATATATGTGTGTATTCCAGAACTGTTTTCGCGCGAGAGCCCGGGGTGAGCCTTAGCCTGGTGCAGCGATCTCTGCTTCCTCTACCATCGTCTTATGACTTTATTGATAAAGGACAGTATTGTAAGGGGCATATGATTAGCATGCCGGCATCCTACCGGTCACCTTTCGAGTTCGAACGCCACCTCTCTCAGGCAGCTTTCCAAGGTTGGTTGGACCCCGGTCCTAGGCAGATACTCAGATCGAACACGGGGCCTCCCGACCAGGAGTCAGAAACGCTATCCACTAGACCAAGGAGGCGTTCATAACAAGAAGTACAGAAGCAGAAATAGATAAAACACTTAAATTTTAACCTCTCCTTACTAAAAAACCATAAACTTAAAAGGTATATTTCACCGCAATCTCATTCCAAATTACCTCGTCCGATAGCAGGGTCATATCTTTGCCAACGCCCTAAATGTAGGTAATTATGTCATGTCATTCGTTCCACAGCCTCAATTTATCCAGAGAATTTAAGGTTAGTTCATTTGCTACCTGTTCTAAGAATCGTGTATGGATATCTTGTAAACTTTGCAAAGCCTTTTCTGTTGGTTAACTTCTACTGTTGTTTCACTCCGTAAGAACAATCATAGACGTTCTGTTAAAATCAAGTCTCTTTTACCATTTACCCTACATACCCTGTCTCACTGTAAGGACTTTGAATGTGCTTTTAATTTAACACTTATATGCGTAACTGCTCATGGCTCTGAAAGTTTACTCAGAGACAGAGAGACGTCAGATATATTTTGGCATGAAGCGCGTACACCACCATGTATAAATCTTACGTATTAAACATATACATATACATATATATCCCTCTTTTTATTGTTTAATCTGTTTTCTCACATTACGTCATCTTCGAGATTCAATATTTATTTTTGCTACCTTCACCTGCCTTCTGCTTTTGAAGAACACGAGTTGTTCAAAATATAGCTAAATTGTATCTAGTTATGTGTTTTGTACATTTCTGCTTCTCTAGTTCTTGTTTTTTAGTTACATTATTTCAAGAGTTATCGTATTTTCCGTTTTATTATATATATAGTATATAATATATGATAATACATATTCGTTATTTAAAACGAAATATACTTCGAAATCTGTAAATACGACAATGCTATGCAAATCTGTACATTACAGTAATAGGTCATTATTTTTTCAATAGCGTGTTCATTAAAAGCATTACCATGCGAATGTATTATTCAAAAGGTCCTCTCAAAGGATTAGCTGAATTTAAAATGAACCTTAAAAAGTGTTACCCGTTGATTGAGGTTGTACGGAAAACCGTTCAGTGTTTTATTTAGTTCTTTGATGAAATTAATGTTTTTAGGAATCCTAGGGTTTTAAAGAACTGAATCAGCAGTGAAAAACTTCAGTTAAAAATTTAAAAATACAGCACAATATATTGTGAATATCAAATGATGTTTACATTCACTTCAGCAATTATAGGTTACATTAAAGATGAAACTTTTAGAACTAAACAAGAAATATTCAGCTAAGCATGCCATATCAGGTAAGATACCGGATCAATAGTTGTTTTGTCCTCCGTTTAACGATAAATGATGGATCGGCTTTCAAAGCGATAACTCCTGGTGAAACGGATTTAATATTCATGTGCCTGATTCAAGTCCTTGCAATCAAAACTACAATTTCAATGAAAATAAGACCTAACTATGATAGGGGTTGCTACATTTCTGGTATTTTTAGAGCATTATAATTTACACATATCAGCTCATCTTCCGAAATTGAACCAGTTTAAACATGAAAGCATAAAAGTCACTCTTTTGCACAGATTGCTGGCAGGTGATCCTGATATTCGGATAAATATCTTTAATTTAATGTTATAAAACAGTAATGATAGTAATTAGCCTGTACTTAATATTCTTTACTTGACCACGTTCCATGTACGTGGTCAAGTTTAGACAAAAAAGAACAGATAAAGGAATACAGAGAGAGAGAGAGAGAGAGAGAGAGAGAGAGAGAGAGAGAGAGAGATATTTTATATACGAAACCTCCTTGTATGGCGAAAAAATGGGTGTGAGGTGCACAGTATATGCACGCAGAATAATAGAGCCTATCTTTTTTGAGAAACATCATAAATGCAGAAATTGATTGAACAGTGTTTAACGCCCGTTTTTACTACTGAGGCACCACAGTAGGTATAAATACAGAAAGATATAGGACTGTCATACTGACAGTAAGTGATATATATTATTTTGTGGAAGTTGAAATATACCTATAATATGTATGCAACAACTACCCAAACATCAGAAGAATTGAAAGAAAAGATCAGGCGAGAAATTGATTCAGTTTCGAAAAATTAATTGCTGCGTATGAAGTGCGTTTTTTTTTTTTTTCTAAAATGATGCTAGAAATATGTGAATATAGCAAGATAACATTTCAAATATCTCCTGCTATAAATTACGTACTTATTTTCATTTTAATTGTGGTTTTAATTGCGAGAATTTGTATCAGTTGCACGGATATTTGCTTCCCCGGGAGTTACCGCCTTGTTGATGCCATGAAACGGGCGACAAAACCAGGAAAAAGCCACTACAAACACACACACACACACACACACACACACACACACACACACATTGAGTTTTTCCTGTTTTTGTGGAATTTTTAGTTGAGTATATTTTACAAAACTATAACATCTTATATGCGTCCATGTTTTATACAATCACAGCCAAGTTTTTGTGTCACTTTTGAAAATGTTTCTTAGTCGCTGAAGTTTGTTTAGAACTTTACTTTTTGATGGATTGTTACGAAAGTAAAAATTCGCTGCCCTTGTACATTTGAATACTGGAAGACCCATCCATGCCAGTTTTAAAATACAGAACTTTTTAAATTCACTATTGCAAATCATGCCTCAGTTTGTGGTTCGCATTAAGTTGAACACCTACACCCTTCCTGGTAACTGAGAATGATGGAGCAACTTAAAAAAAAAAAAGTGTCGCTTTTTGAAGAATAAATTTTATTTGGGAATATTGTGTTTCGCCCATCAACACAGGCAAATTATTCAGCTTTTCCCCACGACGCCAGTGAATACTGAGAATGTGTGGCTACCCAAATGTGCGGAAAAAATACGGCAGGGGGAGGTTGTCAGGGAGCTGAATGGGAAAATTAATAAAAGAAGACCGTTTGACCCAGGGCGAGTATAACCGCTCTAATGCGTTTGGAAATTCATATTGACACAGTATTTCCCGTGAGCTAGCAGTTTGGAGAAAGCTCTTGCCTTTTTTTACTAGCTGTGGCAATTTGAATGCACAAAAAGATGTTTTTACTGGTTATTTATTGTTGCTTTAATAGTATTGTTCTTATCGCGACTTCTGTTAAAAGCTGACGCAAAATTCAGTTTATTTTCTGCCGACAGATTGGTTCATTGGTATAGTCTCTTACTATATCATTTGTTCATAAAAGAATTTTAACATCGCGAAATGAATATTTCAGAATGACAAATGCAGCACACTAAAATAGATGTCATGGTTTGTATTTTAGATGCGAAATGTATGTGTACATAAGTAAAGGAATTGTCTAAAATAAAATAGCAAGTCTTACAAGATGTCTAAAGGATACACCATCATTTATTTAAAAAAAGACAGTAAGGGAGGCTTGAAGAGTGGCGGATAATAGAAATGCTCCTACTGTCCCAACGAGCGCTACATTAATGTGAAGCCATACTTTCTTTAAAGGAACGTTGGTCATTTTTGTAGCGAGAGCAACTTAAGAATAACTGCGATTCCTCCCGTTACAGGGCAAATAACAACCATTGTACTCTTACAGGGTATCATTCATTAATCCCTTCCTATCGAAGTAAAACACTGGTCTATATTGAATACATGTACATTAATGAACGATTGGTACAGAGTTGTGAGAAGTGATGCATTTGTATTTTGTCTAGGCCAAAATGACTTCTGTGCAATTTCGTTCATAGTTGTACTGAAAAAAGTGCTATTGTCGAGAGACATATCAGCTCGCTAATACAGTGAGGTTATTTAAGTTATGGGTCGTTCTACTGTGTTTAAAACTGATAATAATAAGTACTAAACTGTGTTATAGGAGAAGTTAAATGATGCCCCTCAGCGGCATTACATTGCAGGAATCTGCATAGGCATTGCCGTTGATGGTCGAGGTCGTACGGACCTGGGAGAGTAAGTTTTGGAGTTTAATTCCCGCTAGGACCGTATCTTCCTGACTGAGCTTTTTCCAAGTTTTATCTCAGGCTACAGAAATGAAAATGCCGGGAAGATGTCCTAAAATTTGACTGGAACGTTTCTTCTTTAAAATAAATTCTTTCCCAGTTTATAATTTCATCTCTTGTATTATCAGTGTCCACCTCAGTAGTAAAAGCTGACGTTAAACAATATTAAAAAAAAAAGTCTATATTCCTGTATTTCATCTACGGCGATTCGGAACACGTTTCTTGTCATTAAGAGAATCTGTCTTTCGTGCCACATTTTAGCCAGGTGACTAACAGTTTCTCTACCTGGAACACGATTGTTAGGATATTTACTTGCGAATCGCATTACCGCTTCTCTACAAGGATGTCGGTCCTGGTAGTGTAGTGGTTACCATATTTGCCCCCTAAACCCAAAACGCGGGTTCGAACCCGGCCAGGACCGATGGATTTTTCGGGCGTAAAAATCCTAAGTATGGCTTCCTTCGGAAGGGAAGTAAAGCCGTGGGTCCCATGTCGTACATTTGCGGCACGAAAAAGAACCTCAACCCTGAAAAAGAGGCCTCTGAGCAAAATTTGTCGGTCGTTTCAAGCCCTGAGTTGAATGGGACGCTGATGACCGGAGATGTTACAAGAGCGTCAATAAATAAATCAATCAAAAAAAAAAAACTACAAGGATCTGTTTACACCTATGCCATACTCGTACATATAAATCCGTTTTTCATAACTAACGGAGAATATTAGCCCATAGTTAACACACAATTAAAGAACAGAATAACACGCGAACGCACGATCACTTGCTGACAAAGGCTCTCTACTATTAATAAAAGCTGCTACCTGTACATGCATTATATGGCCTTGACGACTGGATTCTCGCAACACGCAGCCCGGCTCTCACTGTATGGTTATTCATAGAATGACTAATAAAATAGTTGTGGCTATTAAAAATGGCATATTTCAGCAAGAGAGAGATTGAATTAATAAAGCTAATTTTTAAAAGTTCAACAGATTTGCAATTATCAAACATATTCTACACAAATATATCATTATCTCATTGATTATATGCCATGCCATATTCAAAAAAATATTTTGTTTATTTGTTCAATAACATACATGCACACAAACTTCAGTTTCTTATGATCGTATCAGCATCGTTCTGTATTATGTTTTGGTATAGTGTTGCAGCTTCCACTAACTGTGTATTGTCATACTAATTTGGTTAATTAATATAATGCACCTAACCTATTTCATTAAGAAATATATAATACTCTAGCTTATCTGAATGGTGGAATACACAGATTATGTCTTCTAAATTAGATGAGTGACAATGGCTATCCTCTTGCATTAAGGATGTAATCTGTCACACATCTATGGTGGCTCTCATCAATGACCAATTTGCTGTCAATTTTGGATCTTTCTCTAATTCCTCATCGTACGTTTCTTCAGGCACTGTTCTCATTGGATAATATAGATTGCCGAAAATAAAAGACATCGGCTTTAACATGAGTATTAATTTTGACGTTTATTTGTATATTAGGTTAGGTTAGGTTGGGTTAAGTGGAGATTGGTTGTGGTTTATTTATCTATTTTTTATTAGATTTTTATTGCTTGAGCTTTTGGGGGGGGGGTGATCTCAATTCATTGCAATATTTCTTTGACCGTATCGTGCGATATTTTGAGAGTATTTTGCTGCACAATGCAAGTACGAATGGTATAATTATAGCAAATGGAAAAAGTAACAATTAAATAAATATTTTAATAAAGTAAAACACGAACTGAGGGACGCAATTCATTTCAGATGCAAATGTCATGGTGAAGATGACAACATAAGCTGATGATCGAATGTATTTCTTGCATTGCAGATTTGTTTTATCCCAAGATAAAACATCCTCGTGTTGTCGCAGGTATTTGTTGTTATTCGAAAGACTTTTGCTTTCAACTTGAAGAAAATGCACTCTTTTCGCTATCAAGTCTTCATTTTATAAACTATAAGACTTCGCGAATAAATGAAAACGTATAGTGACTTCATAAAATACGGGTACCAATGGACAGCAGAGTAGAAAGTATCTTTGGCTAATTCTATTTGATTGAGCAGGCGGGGAAACTTCTTGCGCATGCGCAGATTCAAACCGTTTTAAACTTGTACACCATATGAATGAATATAGCAGAGAAAGTTGACAAGGATACCATAATAATCATTACAAAGTTAAAAAATGTAGTATGTAGGCGGTAGCATAGCAGCAGGTGAAAATGTGATTCAGTGAAAGTGACTAGAGTTAGGAAATTTCAAATTCAGAGAAGCCGAAGCCTGCACGCAGCTTGCATGAGCAAGTAATCCTCTCTCCTCTTTGCTCCATTTTATCCTCTTATTTTGCTTGCATGGTGCAATGGCTCAACTGTACCGGCGATATAAATAAAGCGGTGTGATATCGGAAACAAACAGGCTTGCAGATCGATACCTTCTGTTTATTTTAGGACCAAGCTTTTGCTGAGGCATCTTTCTTTATGTTCCCACTTACGCAAATTAAAGTGAAATGAAATATTCCTAATGCTATATAATAGCGGCGTTCTGTTAATGTAGGCAGCATGCAATGTTACATGCTTGCTTTTCTTCTGAGCAAGGCTAAAGAATTCCTGGCCGTGCCTGTGTTGCAAGACGGATTTGGATAACCGAATTCTTAATGTGTTTTTTTACAACTACTCTAGGTTAAACGTTACTTTATAAACAAACAAAATTGTTTTACTGCTTTATTTGTAGTATACTTGGCTATATTTAAAATTCTGAATCATGTGCAAAAGGTTGCAAATGATTTCAGGCTTTCATTACCAAAGAATTTGAAAATAATAATAATAATAATAATAATAATAATAATAATAATAATAATAATGATTATGATAATAATTGACACCCTGTTGTCGGAGTTAAGTGTTCTGGATAGTATACCTTTAGTATCGCGTTGCAGAATGAGATGCACAAGTGAAAGAGAAGAATATTTAGCTTATCCAAGATGAAGAAGGCTTAGTTTAACATTTATTCAAACAGTAAATTTTATTAAAAAAATATGAGTGAATTCTAATTGTTGTTAAGCAATAATTAATCTTGGACTCCATTGCCTGTTCATTGCATGGCCGCTTAAAAGAAATAACCAGTGACTTTTGCCGCGAATGAATGTCTTTCAATACCTTCCTGATATCAACCAAATACCTATTAGTAATTCAGCCACCTCTAAGCATACACAACTGTTAACAAAATGACGAAAAAAAAAAGTAATTTCAACCATTTAAAAGTAGGTTTATATAAAGTAGTAGTAAAAGAGTTACTACAGATCTATGGTTTGCATATAAAGAATTAGGTACTTTATTGCTCGCTTGTTTATTAAAAATATGGTTTCTTGGTTAAACTTAAGAGATTCGACGTACACAAGAATGAAGTTACAGACCTTCCTAGTACCCCACGGGTGGCCGAGGCGTTAAGGCGCGGACTCGTGAGGGGAAGATCTAGGGTTCGAATCCTGCCAGGACCGTCCTTCCTGACTGAGGGTTTTTCCAGGTTTTCCTCAGTCCTCATAAAGGGCAAATGCCAGGGAGGTACGCTAAATTAGGCCTGGAAAGTTTCCTTCCTTAAAAAAATTCGTTTCCCAATTTATTAGTTCATCTTATGTATCATCAGTGTCCACCGCCTGTAATGCCTCTGTAGTAAAAACAGGCGTTAAACACTATTCAGAACTAATATTAAAAGTTTGTCTATCTTTTAGTGTTTTGTAAGCTCACGCATTTAAGGGTTGCTCTCTCTCTTTTATTTCCGTCTTTCCATAGTGAAATTTTCTCCTGGAAAGATCCAATTTTGTCAGTTGAGTTATGAATATTTGCAATGTTTAACCTACATTCTGTATTTGGAATATATCGGCATCAGAAGCTACTTTGCTGCACCATTAATAGTCAATGAGGAAATTGGGTATTCAGACTGTTCAAAGAGAAAAAATATATTTTTTTTTAATTTGGTAAATTTTTTACAGTACGCCACACTAAATAACCACCGTTAGAGTGAATGATAAATTAGATGTATATAGCATTCATAGCAGAACACAGTTCTAAAAATAATATAAATTTAAACGTCTTCGTTTTTGAGTATTTTTTCCACTTACAATATTTCTGCAAGTTCAGAAGCAAGAGCCCTAAATCTTTTTACACAGCCTGACATAGAGGGATGCGCCATCCGTGCAAATAATAAAACATAGATTGCATGACAATCCTGCACCATCAAAATAATTTATTAAATCGAAAATATCTTCCTGGGGGTTGCTCTTTACAGAGTAAGAACTGCTCTGGAAGCTATCACCATGAACGGATCGCACAAATCCTTTCATCTGTGACGTTATTTGACTCATCCAAGCTGTATAGAAAAATAGTCAATGTGACGTAGTGCTTTTAACACTTGAAACTCAACATTTTTAAACATATCTTCAACCTGCCTGCTGGTGGTGTCATCTAATAAGGAATTTTGATACTAATGCGCAGTACTCTTGGATATACACCGAGACGCCAAACTGTGTACAACTGGTGGACCGTTTCACGTAGCTTTGGTCATTTACAATGAATTTGCTCATTTTGAATAAAACTATTCCCAGGGACTACCAACGCACAATGGATCACACCGGCAATTAAAACATGTCATAATTGTTATCGATGTGATCGTTCCAAGCGGAGGAAAACATTCTGCTCTGTCGTTTGTTTACTCTATTGAACAGTGAGACTAGCTACAAACCTCAATAATGAGTGATAATAGCATTTCAGCAATGGTTATTTGTTTTACGGAACTGGAATTGCTTCAGTGACAAATGACGAAATATAGCTGATCAAAAAAAAATTAACAATAGGTAAATTTTATATAGCATGTATTATACTCCGTAATAGCAATTTGCAGCATTCATTCGTTTTAATATCCTAACATTCTCGCTGCACAACGGACGGTATTTCACTGCACACCGGTTGATAATGACTGCTCTGCGAAATGGAGTCATTCCTTTAGAATTTGTTTTCTCCTCTGTTTTAATACTAATATTTTAATGTAACACACTACAGTAAATTTTACTTTTCTAACATACTGTAATTATTAACAATAGCACACTAATTGCCTGTAATAACACGTATCGTAACACAGACTTGAGTTATATAGTACGGGACTAGCCTTGGTTACCTTTTACTCAGGAAATGAGGTTACAGTTATTCAACCGCTTATTTATGTTATATTATTGTGATATGTGTGAGGAATAAGGTGTTCACTCCGTGTCACGTTTCTGCAACCTTTTAGGACGTATTTAGTACTAACCGAGTGTGGAAGTGAAAGTAATAATTTTATAATTTATTTTCATGTAATAATTAAGGCGCCCTTAGATATTCCATAAGAGAAACATATATTGCTCGATGACAACCTTGGAGAATTGCAAGCTCTCTCGTGGCACACTACACACCATGTTTGGAAGAAGGCGAAGCACTCGAAACTCAGTGCGATGGGTCGAGATTGTGTCCCGCTTTTTACTAATCGCGTAACTGCAAACTGCGACTGATTATTCACATGCAGCCATCAGTACGAGAACTGCGCTTAACGCAGCCCCTTCCCCCCTCCCCAAAATAAGTATTTTATGCAGACACCAGTGTCATAAAACTTTATTAACATTATTTAATCCGATTAATTACACGTGAATCTTCATTTTATTTCCAAATTATAGCTTCCATTATAATCTTTGCACAATATTAGTTATATTCATTCTAGTTAATGCATGTATTTGCAACATTTTTTTTTTTTTTTTTTTTTTTTTTTTTTTTATAGTTTAACTTGGTTGAGGATATAATGAAATTGGTTTGAGCAGACATGTCTTGGCAAGAAGTAAATTTATAAGCAGTAAAATTATCACTAGAGGGTTTGAGATTACCCTCAAGTGATATTTATTAGGACTATTTCACGAATAAAATAAGAATTTAAATATAATTTCTCTGAGTTTGATTTACAAAATGGTAATAATTGTATATTTGTACTTAACCTTTTCAAGTAATCTTGCGATAGAAGAATGCCGATTGTCAGTAATGCCAATAGAAAAGAGCAAAATGCGGGTTAAGGAATATTTCATGAATAATATTAACACTTACATAAATTGTTATAAATGTTATACTTATGAATATCTATTCTATTCAGAAATCATGAGACTGAAATGGACAAAAGTCGCTTATTCCAATCGCTACCGTTCGATTCTCTAATACCAACCGAGGGAAAAAAAGATAACATGTGCCTCTTTTTTCTTTGTATTCTGTGGTTTGGAATTCCTAATGATAAGATCAATTTGCACATTCGAAGCAAAACGTGTTGAAGAATCCTCCATTTTGTCGATTTTCCATGCTTTTGTTGCTATCAATAACTCCCCACCGCCTCTAGCAAAAGTGGTCAGTGATACGTATTCGGGAATTATATAGTGGAGGTATAGAGTTGGCTACACTGATCACAAGACAAATGCGCGTCGCGCGATGAAACGAATTTTATAATTTTTTTCGATAATTTCACTCCTTAATCCGGCTGTGATCAGCCGAAATTCAAAATTATGTTTCGTTTCATTGGTTCATTTTAAGATGACATCACATGAGTGAAATAGTCCCTAATAATGATCCTGGACTTCGTTGACATTCCTTGATATTCGTATTCACAAAGCGAAATGGGAAATGCCCTAATAAATATTCTTGTCACAACAGAAATGTAACCATGCCTATTAGTGAACAGCAGATACTTCATTGTCTAAACTCTTTAGTTATCCGAATCAGATGACAGAAACAGCACACAATGTTTAAAATTCAGTAACTGCTTTGAGATTCAAATTCGTGCTCCCTGACGCTGATTTAATCTGCTTTGCCATGCTGATGTTCGTAAGCTAACCACACAGTTTAAAACTTTTAGCTACCGGTTTACAAGAAAATAATGAAAATATGAAGGGAGATAAATTAACAAGTATCTTGTACAAAGGTTAAAAATTCTAATTTTTACAGGTTTTGTATTATATTAGTAGAAATCGAGCCATTAGAGAGTACGTAAAAATAAATTGGGTTTACTAAGAGAAAAACAAAACTGGAAACTGGGATGGTTGTTACGTGGTAATGCAAACCTTTTAAATATATAGAAAAAATAAGACAATTGTCGAGTTTGAAGCAAAAATGTAACTAGTTTCTTTGACTAGCTGATAAGAGTGTGTGTATTTCTTTAATTGAATATTTTATGCTTAAGTCTAAAAAACGCAATTCACTTATTTGCCTTTTAATCTAACTGCCGAGAGATTGACTTGTGTTTCATAAACTTAGTTCGGTATACCCGAGAGGAAATTTCAACAGTTTAATAGATTCTGACAGAACTGTTGATAGTATATTAATCCTCGACCGCACAGAAGTAGGAATTTGTGATGGAGTGCGCCTGGTGTTAGTTGATTATCCATTACAGATGACAAATCGATAGCCGGTGTAGCGATTTTAATTACTACTAAGCGATTGCCAGCTAATTGAATCATTTGTGATAAATGGGGTTTACCCACACACTTACTTTGATTTAGTCCAAACGGATTATGCAGTGTTTTGTTTCGAATTAATCTTTTGTTTTACAGAGTGTTCTTAGGACTTCAGTGCACATTAAAACACAATGGTCAGTTATTGTTTTTCCATTCGTAATAATGTAAGTGCTATTATAATGTTGCTTTTGGATAAGGAAGTGGTCATTGCCTTAATAGTTTTGGTTGTTATGAATGACGAGAAATAAATTAACTTATCTCATTAGGAAAGTTAAGTAAAAGCGTGGTTTGATAATAAACAATTGAAAAATATTACAGTATTCTTTAAACAATTCAACTTTTCTGCCTTTTCTATTTCACAAATCTTACAAAAATGAAAAAAATTGACGTTTTATGCATTCCTGCGTTAAGTACACTAAAAAAAAGTTTTACGCCCATGATACATAAGATGAAATTAAATACTGTGAAAGTATTTCTCTTCCTTTCGTTTTCTTTAAAGAAAGGAATCGATCCAGATCAAAATTTAGGACACCTGTACCTGATTTTGCCACTTACAAGTACGGGGTAAAACCTGGAAAAAAGAAAAGAAAGAAAGAAAGAAAGAAAAGAAGAAGAAGAAGAAATAAAAGAAATCTCAACCGGGAGGACGGTCCTAATGATAATAGGACTCAAGATCTCGATAAGTCAATACCTTAAAGACCTCGACCTCAACGTGGCGGTTACAAGAGTTGACCAGTCTGGAACTCGACTGACTGCCTTCGCTATCCCTCGAGCGTAAACTTGACTTCTTCTGGTAACTATTAGTTACCTTCTTTATAGCATTAAAAACTATTTTGACAACCATAATCTTTTTTTCGTTCTAACCGACGCTATAACCATGCTTCATAAGTTGACAATGACGCAATTTGCTAGTTTCTATAGAAACATAAGAGCTGCAGTCATATTATGACTTATTATCAGTTTCAACTAACTTTACGGTTGGGCATGGAGTCGCTAGTGTATTTGCTGACAGTAAAACATAAGTGAGGGGTCGATAGCATGATATAGTGACTTTATAATGTATAACATATATATAAGTAAGTCATCAACACCGAATAATGTACTGTACAAGAAGTATAGTACGTTATAAACATAAGTACATGTGTAAGTACATCTTTCACAAAACCCACAACAACCATAATCAAACGAACTGGTCCTTTCGCAGGTAGTGTTTACTAACTACATAGGCAGTTACTGAATTCGGTAAAGTTTCATATTTCCCGGGTGTGTTAATTAAAATTGCATTATCTTGTAGTAATTTAAAACTAAACTGAATGTAATAGTACAAATTGCCAGTTAGAAAAAAATTACCAAAGCAGATTTATTCATCTTTTTAAGGTTGAAGGTTTATTTATTTAGCCAGAATGGTAAGGGAACCTCTTCGAAAGTAAACAGTTAATCAATATATTTATTATTCTAACACTTCAATATGTGTGGTACAAGTTCATATAACTATTTGTTTGTTTGATTATTTCGTTTATTTACGGATGCTCTTTAACATCTCAGGTCATCAGGTTCCATTCAATTCAAGGCGTGAAACGCCCGTTACATTTTGCTCAAAGGCCTCTTCTTTCAGGCTTGAGGTTTTTTTACGTGCCGTAAATGCACGATACGTGATTTTATTTCACTTCCGAAAGAAGCCACACCTAGGATTTTTACGCCCGCAAAAATCCATTAATCCTGACCGGGATTGAAACCGCAATCTTGGGTGTAAGAGGCAAATCTGGTTACCATTAGACCACTAGCTATTTAACCGAGTAATAAGTGAAAGAAGGCAGAATCATTCATTGGTACAGAGAGATTCAAGAGACATGGAGAACTGTTTAACTATCTGTTTAAATAGGAACAGATAAGTAAAGTAAAGCTGTAACGACGACATCAATTATTTGTTTGTGGCAATTTTTACTTACAAATTGATCTCTGGACAAACAATTATTCAATATTCAAAACTAAACACAAATTAAATTAAATGATAATATACCAAAAATAGAACGTAATATATGTGTTAATTGCATACCAAAACCTCAGGAAAAAAAAACTAACTCGATTTCACCATTGTTTTAAAATACTGCCCTTCGCACACTATAAACTACTTTAAAAATGGAACATCTTTTCGGTAAAATCTGCTGTCAGCACACTCACTTATCGGAACAGTCAAACAAACCTTTTTATAGTATGTAATGCCAATTCTGGTTTACAGTCCAGGTAAAAGTGACCTTGCCGATTGTTTTAGAATAGGCGTTTTTGTGTCGCTTATAGTAATTGGATCTGTGAGCTGGTATATTATAATTTATATTGTAATTACAAGAGTGCATAGTAAGTATTTCGGATTTTTTAAAGTTATTACTTATACCAGAAGGAAACATGTTTTTAGATGGTTAATTTTTAATTGTAAACTACACCAGTAGAACGCTTACATCCTATTTTAACATAATATTATAATTTATTATATATTATATATAATTGTGCTATTATATTATACTTTCAAATTACTATAATGTATTGCAATTTTAATTACCACACTTGGTAATTATATACACTGAGCGGCAAAAAAGGCAAAATACTTAGTTTTTAAACTAATTTTAAAATAAAAAACTGTGTTTAATGAAACGAAGACATGAAAATTAAGTCAAACCTTCTTGAGCAATTATTTAACAAATTTTTATCATCGAAGTAACACATAAGGAGTATTTTAAGCAGAATTCTACCCTATTATCGATTTTAAGAAAAAGCATTGAAACATGATCAAACATTACAATAAAGAGAATTTTTTGCAATATGTTTAAGATTGACACTTTCAGTGGCTCTATGGTTCTCTAGCTGTTTGTGTAGAACACCCACGGCCTCAGAAAAGAGTGTTGTCACCTCTACCCCTAATTAAAGTTGCGATTCGGTCAGGCATGCTCCGGATAAGATCTGCGGTATCAGTTTTCATTCCTGCAGCCCGAAGATCTGTGAGTGAGTCTGGGAATCGACCCTTAGCATGCCTCCCAAGCATGTCCCAGGCATGTTCTATCGGGCCTGGACTGCGTGCTGGCCATACCGTACTTTCAATCCCAACCACATCCAGGAAATCAGAAACACACTGGGCAATGTGTGGACTAGCATAAGGATAGTTCTGTCGCCTATAACGGGTGCAAAGGGCACACTACATGATCACAAAGAATCTCCTCGATGCATGGATGAGCTGTCAGTAGCCGATTTTCCATAAATACCGAATTCCGTTCTTGCTTCACTGCTGATCCCTGTCCAAACCAATACTGAGCCTCCATTTTAAGCTATCTCTGAATAGAAAGTGCAGC
The DNA here is from genome assembly GCA_030762175.1 of Metallyticus violacea. Taxonomy (NCBI): domain Eukaryota; kingdom Metazoa; phylum Arthropoda; class Insecta; order Mantodea; family Metallyticidae; genus Metallyticus; species Metallyticus violacea. Next base: position 120,112,085 of record CM060832.1, read on the forward strand.
GTGCATAAGTTTTCCTGGCCTTCTCCAAACTCCCCCCCCCTTCTGGTGCCCTCAAACTGAACTTGCTCTTATCCTTGAAAAGCATCGTGTTCCATTGCTCCATAGTTCAGTTTTGTTGGGTATGAGCAAACTGCATCCGAGAGACACGGTGTTCCCTGGTCAGCAGTGGTCTCTTTGCAGGTCTTCTGAACTATAAATTCGCTTCACATAGCCTTCTTCTAACTGTCCTTTCACTAGTGTAAATTTAAGCGTGATCGTATACCAATTCATTATGATGAGAGCTCAGGGCGTCCCAAAACTGCTGCGACCAACAAAATTTAGACAAAAAATCACAATTCCGTACCTAATCATCACCGATTAAAGATACACAAGTTGGCTGACATTGCAAAGACCTATAGGCCGCGCCCATTACATTTTACACAAAGTTTTGAATATGAGAAAGCTTTCAGTCGATGGGAGTCGCGTTTGATAACATTGGACCAACAACGCATTTGAATGAACATTTCACAAGATTGTTTATGTTTGTTTAAACGCAATTCTAGTGAGTTTTTCCGACTTTCATAACAGTAGGAAAAACATGGAGACATGGACTGCTCCTTCGCAAGAGACGAAGGAGTCCATATAGTGAAAGTGCACCAAAGAAACCTATTCAGGCTAAACGTCCACATATTGGGAAAAACAAAAGTTTTCTTTCATCACGATAATGCCCCTTCACACACGCCTGAGTTTGTTGCTGCAAAACTGCTTAACCTTTGCTTTTCAAGTGCTTCCACATCCGCCATAGGTACCGGATTTGGCTTCCAATGAATACTTTTTTCTCTCAACGCTGAAGAAATGGCTAAAAGAACAAAGATTCACATCAAATGATAGGTTTGAAGCTAAGACAGAAGCTTATTTCTCACAGTTGGACAAATCTTATTTTATTGAAAGTATTAAAAAGATGGAAAGTCATTGTACTGAACGTATTGATTTACAAATACGTTAAAAATATATGTTAAATGATGTGTTTTCTTGGTTAGGCCGAAAATTTTGTTGTGCCCCTAGAAGTTTTTGTTGTTTTGGGATTAACCTGGTTTTTATAAGAACAATCAGTAGCCAGCCTGTTTATATGGGAACCACATGAGCTACAGAGATCTTTTGCATTTTACTCACAACGTCCTAAATCTATTGATCCCAGTTATCAGTTCAACAATGATGACTAGGCACCGGAATGCAGAATAGAGATGAATTAAATTTTGTTGTTATTGGACTGTAGACAGCAAATATGCAAAGCACCTTATGCCCTTCACTTTTCATTTTTGTTTATCTGGTACGGTGGCTGATAGTTGTATTTGAATGTACCTCACTTAAAATTAAGCGCCTAGAAATTCCGAAGTTAGTGAATACTTCTCTTGTTACGTTTTATATATTTAGTTTCATTTATATTCAGTTAAATGATTTTCTCTGTTTTATCACAACAGATTTTCCTGAATGTTAATATCAAGCAAATACCAAGTGTGCCAAAAAATGTATGCACATTTTCACAGTATATATCTATTCAATATATTTCAAAGTTGGACCGAAAAACAACAGTAGTGTGTAGTATGATGTTCTGTAAACAGATGTGACTCACATTACGTTATGCTAACGTTGCTACAACAATTAGCGGAAAGTAATTTTGAAGGGATATTGGAAAACCGAGAATGGTATTGAAGTTCAAAGGCATTGAAGATGTGTTTACAGAACAGAACAGAACCGCCAACGCGTAACAATTGCACGCACTCGAGACAAATTTGAGACTCGTGGTACGTATGTGATGTTTATAAGTGCAGATCTGGGATACCTCGCACAGCAACAAGCCCACCGCCTGGATCCAAGGCACTGGATATGACGAAGAGGTTCGATTAAGTTTCTACCGCCATCTCCGGATCTAACTACGTTGGACTTTTATCTATGGGGAGATTTTAAGGATGCTGTATACCGTAGAAACCCAGCTACACTGGCAGCACTTCGGGAAAAAATTGAAACGGCATGTTCTGCAATCGCTGATGACACTTTCGCAAACGTTGCTCAATCAGTAGTTCAACGTACTCAAAGGTGTATCGACGCCGATGGTGGGCATTTTGAGAAACTGTTGTAACTGTAAAAGTCTAAGATGATTAGTGCTCATCATCTTCTGTTTACGTGAATTTAGTTTTGTTATACTAAAACTGTTTTTTCTTTGTTTGAAATATGTATACATTTTGGCACCCTCTATAGTTGAATAATGGAAGCTAAATAAATTGGAATAAGCAGAACACCCTGAACCTGATAAACTTCCAAATAAATAATGTCGAAAGCGAGCTACTGAGCCACGAAGCTAAAGCACAGCTTGAATTTAATTTACGAACTGAAGTTCCTTCCGTTTTGTTTCACTTCGACTTTAGAAGGTGTAACAGAATTCTCAGGTACATTCACCTCATGGACCACCCGCATTAGGGAAGTGAGAGTGTTTCCAAATGAGATTTTAAATGAGCCACACTTAACACCCAAATGCAGAGGTTGGCTTCTCCACTTCCTTCTATTTCTGATGTTAGGAGAATATGCTTGCTTGGCATCGTTAATGGGCTTAAATGCGAAAAACGGATTTGAAGTTAACTCCTACTTGAAGACCTAAACCTGTTGCTTCTAATCCACCATGTGTGTTCATTACATTCTCGCTTAAGGCACCCACAAAATATTCTTCCCGCTGCTCGACAAAACACTTTGTTGCGCCAAGATCAACTCAATCCCGACCCGGCTCAAAAGACCACAGAAAGAGTCGATTAATTTTAATGTTGTAAAAATTTAATGTATATAACAGCCGATTACAAAAGTGCATAGTAGTACCAATTAATGCAGTAGGAATCAATTCATCCAATACATATGCCGCTTTTGTACGCGGTAATAGTTCCATCACGATTCAGGCTGAATACGACAACGAGTGGTAAAATGTGATAAATTGAAACTGGAACATACCTATGAAAAAACACTGTAATAAGGAGTAAATTATTGCAGCCAGAAATTAAAAAGAGCATAATCTTGATCTTCTAGTTAGTAACCTCCTGCCACAGTCCTCACCCGCACACCTAGACGATACGTTACTTAGGCTCCTCCTATTGTACCCCCTCCAGTGCGGATATAGGCAACACAACTAGAATTCTAGTGGAATTTTAGCGCACAACTCTGAAAAATGCAATCCCCAATTAATTCACGTGCACACCTTAACGTAACCTCAGGAAAATCCTAGAAACTCGGACCCAGTGTTTTGTCCTGTGTTTTACGGCCTGACGGCCTACGCTCGCATCCTTTTCTTGAATATAAATTGATAGCGGATTGTGTGTTCATATTTTAACAAGCAAATCGTTATAGTGGCGGCAAATCTCCTTTAACTTCAGCAGAACCTATGTAATGTCACCTAGCGGCAGAAGTCATAAGCAACCATGATAACAAAATGTGATTGCAACAAGAACCGAAGTGCTGGATGAACTGTTCGGAACAATTATCCGTATTACTGCAGTAAAACTTGATAACTTATATATTTTTAATATTATTTTAAAAAGTAAAAGGTTTTTGATTAATTTATATAGATTTAGCAATTCTCATTCAAAAGGCACGATAAATTACTTTAATTTTACAACAGACAATGATAATCACAATTGTTTCAACAGGCAATTATACAAAAATATAAAGAATATTGTAATACATGCATTACAAAGTTTTATTTGCTAGTTACAAGTAATATGAATGTATTGTACACCAACAGTCATGGATAAATCAAATTATTCAAACAGATTCGCACTATGAGCTGATTCTGAATGGAGTGAACTCTTCTATTGCCCTTTGAGCAAATTATCATGTGCTTCTAATTATTTCTTCTTCAGTGTAGAAAGCAGCCACCTTTCTTTTCAACACTTCCAACTGCATTACTAATTACAATGAATAATAGAAAACCTTATAACTGCAATATTTTATGACAGTCTGAAAAGTTCTTGGTATGGCCCGTAGGCAGCAATGCAGTTGGCTATATAAATACTTTTTATGTTGATACATGTCTTAAGCATTTATGTGAAATATTACATAATTCAAATGGTTTGTTTAATGCAGCTTTCAAAGGAGATGTGTGTAGACATGCCATTAAATTTATAAAATTGAATTTATTGAAGCTCTTTGGTAAAAGTTGGTGTAACACCAGAGGACACCTATTCAAATGTATTAAAGTTTATGGGGAACTCTTGCCTTTATTTTCTAGGATTAAATAATTAGTTACTGAATCTACACGTGACAGCACCAGATTTCAAGATGACCGATGTATGGGACGTCCAAAAAGTCAACAGCAGCATTATTCATGATATTTTATTAGATAACCAACGAGTTAAAGTGCGTGAAATTTAGAAGTCATGGGCAATTCAAAGGAAGGAGTAAGTTTTTTACATGAAGAGTGCAGTGATTGCTAACACCAAATCATATTCGCAGTACAACACAACACTATTTGAAACATTTAACAGCAACCGGACTGATTTTGTGATTCTTGGCTATAATTGTGTCTGAAACTGGAACACCACATTCGAAGCAGTAGTGAAATGGTGAACAAAAGCCGGTTCCGTATGCCGGAAAAATTATGACATCAGTCTTTTGAACGCTCGAATATCTCAGAAGGGTAAAACCATAACCAGATAGCGCTATTAGAGTTCTATTTCAGTGCTTTAAATGAAATAGCTAAAAACGTTTAAGAGAAAAGCACCGGTTTGCAAAAACAAAATTAAAAAACACCAGGACAGTGCACCTGCTCAGGAAAGGGTTTTAACTATGGAAAAAATTGAGAGACAGGTTTGAAGTATGACTTTCAGTATCCACCGCGCTCTACAGATTGAGCTTCCTCCTTCGACTTCTACGTGTTCCCAAAGTTTAGGCTCTTTTTCGTAAGTAAGCGTTTTTCGTAAAATTAAAAGCCAATTGCTACTGTACAAAAATATTCTGCAAACTTTCCAAAAAATCGCTTCAGGGTTGATATAATGGCCTGGAGCACAGATGGAATAAATGCATCCCTCGAGGGATGCTATGTTGAAGAATAAAATAATATTCAAGTTAAAACTTCCTTCCTTTATTGTTAATCCAAGAACTTTTCAGGCCGGCCTAATCTAATATACACATTTCTGACAACAATAAAACATTAGCTAAATAATGAATTACTTCAGAAAGAAAAGAATTGGGAGAATGTGTGCAATATAATAATAATGAAAGACATTAAGGCTGAAAAATAATTTCCAAGAAAGAAAGGTGTATGATGAAAACGCTTCTTTGAGGTCGGACTGACCCCTACACTTCCCACCATTGGAATGCGACTGTACTGTTTTTGAATATATGTTTTATTTTCAAGGAGGATCCAGCATGAATGACCATCGCTTAAATTTTCAAAAGCTGTTATTAAATTTTTAAAAAATCGTCGAAGTAGTTCGGGCGCATGAACTCAGTTTGGGCGGCCCAATCCCGGCAGCAGCAAAGAATTTTTTCCTACCCTCTGTAGTTTCGTACCCAGCCAGATTCGCTCAGCGTGCTGTCCAATTGGAAATCTGGAGGATTTCTGTTGTATAAACCTAACCAGGGACTTAAAGACAACCGAAAAGTAATACTGGCCATCTATTGCAGTAGGCTCAGGTATGCATACTTTAACGTCACTCGTCTCAAGGGATTTTTTGTCTATCGAGATATCCTTATTTTAATGTTTTGTTTAATGAAATATAGGGTTTTACAACATATATGTTTAATAATCATTATACTTTTTAAAGAAAAGCAATGACGTTTTCTAGTACAGGAATAGTTTGTCAGCCATAATGCGGCTATAAGCAGGCTTCTTGGATAAGAATAATAAACGATCGATGAGTCTAAACTGAGTAGATTGAGATAGGCAACACTTTAAGAAATTCCTCTTTCAGGCGCTAAGAATCTTGCACGAATAATAAAGTTTGAGGAATGATTAAGTTCTCATAACAAACAACTGGCTGCCGTCTGCCAACGTTGGTAGCGCTAGTTTTCAAACAAATACACAATCGCCTGTTACGTTCTACAGTGCCATTTGTGTCTGTTTATTATTTTGTGTCTGACTGTAGGAGGTGGAGCTGGCAGGCAACGGTGCGCAGCCAAAAGAATGTACACAGAAAAGTTTTTACAGCGAGCATCATCCGAATGTTTGGACTTTATCGCCGTAGAGAGTGTGGGTTGTCCAATAGAGAGATGGTCTGGGTGCTAACACACCACACTATTGGATAGTATGGCAGCAAGCACCTACAACTTGTTTTCAGAGGCATGCTTTTAAGAGTAGTGAATGGCGAATGCTAAAAGAGCAGCAATTATGCTCATATAACTGACTACGGGTGCAAGATAATATCGCACCCAGAATTCAGCGCAATAATTTGTAATATGCAATGGAAGCCTGCTCCATCCGTGACATTTCCAATAGCCGCAATAACCACTAATCCACATGATATCCTCGCGTCTGGTCACCCGTGATGATATCAATTCGTGGATTGAAATTGTCAAAGACCACCTAAAAGTGCCTTATCACCTGCTGCCATTTTGATCGACCCGTTATCTTCGGTTCACTCGATTTGTTGGACACTAACTCTTGATGACCTAGCGGTTGCAACACAACGGAGCGCCATTTCGATGATCATATCCATGAGTCCTTGGACAACGATTCCCTAATCGCAGAATTGAAAGGGATGGTTTCGTTCCTGGGTCTCTGAATTCTTCCTGTGGGGATACATCCGGTCTTTGAAACCCCAGCACAAAGTAATTATGGGGAATTGATAGATGGGGTCCTAGCGGCCTGCCACATAGCTCGGCAAACACCACGGATGTTGGAGAGAGTGAGCAAAATATCTTGCTCCGTTGTACAGTATGCATTGGGGTTGATGGTCGCCACTTCGTAAGATGGTATGAAGTATAATGGGTAGCAAAATATAAATAACGTAAACAATATTTGTCAAATGTATTACGCGATCAGTGCTTTAAATAGACCTTGGAAATCTGTAGTTTCCTGTTCTTCCCTCTTGATTCACTTCAATAATGGTCATACTGTATCTTCACTGATTACAGTTCATTTAACATCAAACATAATACACACCACTATTTTATATTTTATATTAACTATTACTTTTATGGTGACTATTTTCACAATTTAGCTCAATGATTTGCAGCGTATGCACAAATATAAACAAAATCAATCAATTAATAATTATAACTTCTTCTTATAAAGAAAAATAAAACACAAATACAATTAACCGAATGAAGTAAAACTTTTCACATCTTTTTTTCTTCATAGGTTATCAGTCAGTGGTAGTGATGGGTACGGACATAGTCCATTCTCTCCTTTATTCCTATTGGCTGGAGGAGGAAATCAGGTCAATGCTACGCAGTTAGCATGTTAGCGGTGTAAGAACAAAGTGGTTGGTGGTGTAGCTCATGTGACGCTTTGTATCATCAGAGCTGTGCTAAATTAGTGAATAATGTGCAATTTCTTGTGGATAATTTAGTGAAGTGTCGTGGCGAAATAATATTAATAAAAATTATGAAGGTACGGTATGAGATAGTCGACAAGATGGCTGATGATGGTAGAAGATAGATTCTAACCTGGTAAAGTATCTATAAATCAAAAATACTTAATAATTACAGAGTTGAGTAAATCTATTAGTAAAATACGTGCTTCTTTTTATGCAACTGAAGTCGGTTAAACACGGTATATTTCAATTTACGCATAAAGCCGAAAAGCTTGACACATATATTAAAAAAAATGAGATAATGAAAAACTATTAATATTCCTAAAGAAAAAAAAACATTGGTGGTGATAATTTGTCTATTAATCATGTAGTATTAAATTCTATTGACCCAAATCAAAATAAACATTTCTTGTGTACGTAGGTGGTAAAACGTAAAATACAAATTAGACAAGCAGTAATTGGGAAGAAAGTAGGGGATAATGATACTGCAAGAGTTAACAATGTAGCTAAGATTTCTTTGCATGTGTTTAGGCTGCACCCAGAAATGACAAAAAAAAGTTAGAATATTATCTATTAGAGTTTATTTCGGTATTAAATTGTGAACAGTTGAAGTCACAACAATCTAAACTCTATTCGTCTTTTAGAGTTGACATTTGGAGAGTCAATGAGATTCTGCATTAAAACCATAAAACTGGCCTATAAACGGCTTTACCCGTGTTTTTTTAATTTATTTTCCTCAACCTCGTAACAACATAACTTAGAACAACGGAAACCACATGTAAATGAAAATGTTTTCCCTATTTATATATATTTTATTAATATTCAATATCTTAGAAATGAGAATGATACTTTAGAGATTTTTTTAAAATATTTCTAACGTTGCTACAATATGTATTTGTGAACATTGGATTCAGAATGATGAGATTACGAATATTAGGATGAATGGATTTACTGTAGCATACTATACACGTATTATAATAGTAAAGAAGGGGTCATTATTTTAGTAAACGACAGTATTATAGCATGTATGTGAATCTTTTCATTTTGAAGCATCAGGCACGTTTATTGAAACGTTTAAGCAGATAATTATTGTTTTATACAGATATCTCTCCCCCCCCCCCCCGATGGTATGAATAACATTTTGTGAGCTTAGAATTAATGTTAAATTATCTTTCGGGTTTTAAATGTAATTACTTTATTTTTGGTAAATTTAATATTGATTTTCTTGTTAGCTCAAGGAACAAATTATACATATGTCATTTGTTTCCTGCTTATGATTGCTTTCTGTCTGTCTGGGAGCCGACTAGAGGTTACCGCGTGCCTTGACTTTGCTTACTGGTGCTTCACAAATCGCATGCAGTGTTGTTACTGTACTAAATATTGGTTTTTCGGATCGTGATGCTATTATACTTAAGCGTAAAATTAAGAATAGCTGCGAACTAAACATATAATAACATGAACAATGAGGTTAATAATTTGATGTTATGTAAATTATATAAATTTTATTTTAAATTGTGCCTATGTCAATTTAATTTGTCACTTTTTATTGTGTTATGTGATATATTCTTATATTGTTTCCCTAAACGTACAATTAAGATCGAAGGATGTACAGGAAAAAAGTAGTTGGTACAATGATAAGTTAGAGAAAATGAAAGTTATGACTACATTTGCTAATTTTAAACAAACGAATGATGATAATATAAGCATGTATGTATAATGAAATGGACAAGATATATAAATGTATGTATAATACGAAATGTAAAATTCAATGCAAATGTTAAATTTATTAAGACTGCACACAGTGCATTTAGTATTGCCTGGTCCTTGATTAAAAGAAATTCATGTCAACGGTCATACTCGGATCTTAGACCAGATTAGTTTAATAAACATTATATTAGATTACCTGATTAAATACATTTAAATTTTTAATACAAATAATATGTATACTGCCGTTAACAAACATTTTACACCGATTGTATATTTTAAATGGAAGGAAGTAACTATAGATTATGTATAGATTTATTTTACCCCTGAAGAACTCTAAGCAAAGATTATTATTATATGTCTAATAGTTTAGTAAAATTAATGTGTCCGTAAATTTTATATCCTCCTGTGGACAGTAATCACTTGTGTTGTAACAGGAAATTTCCTTCAAAGTGACTAAGGTTATTCCGCTCTTATAAATAACGAAATATATATAACCCTTCCAGTTATAGGCTTATTTCTATGGTGTCTATTTTTTCAAAATTAATTGAAAGAATTATTAAACGACAGATCTGGGAATCTTTGTTGAATATTTGATTTCAGAAATGATCAAAATACTACTAAAGCAGTAAATAATTCAGTTAATTTTATTTTAAATGAATTTGAATCCGTTAGTGCTATTTTTTTGTGATCTAAGTAAGGCTTTTGACTGTGTTACACATCATCAACTTACAACCAAAATTGAAGTCTTGGAATCAAGTACGTACAATTGAAATTAATTATTTCTTATATTTAAATTGTAGACAATGTGTGAAAATGAATGATCTTGGTATGATTAAGCAGGAGGGTTCGTACTTGGCCGGATTTTATTTTTAATTATGATCAATGATTTGTATGAAAATGTGCCAAATTAACCTATAGATTATGTGGATGATAAAACCTTTTAAATTAAGAAACATATTCATTCTGAGCTTGAAGCATAAAGTAATCACATCCTAAGTATAGCAAAATACATATATTATTCCTTTAATTGGCAAATCATATAGATTACTGAATAATAATTTCCCGAGAGTAACATTTCTTTTAAGTAGTTTGATAAATCGGGTGGCGATGAATTATGTTAAGATGTCATATTTCGCTTATTTTCAAAGTAAATATCAAATATAGTCTATTGTTATGGAGTAACTCTATGCGTATTCAAAATATACTAACTATTCAAAAAATGACTTTTCAAGAGTTGTGTGTAAAGTGTCTCCTACAATCCATTGTAAACCTCTGTCTGGGTTAAGGATAATCTCCATAACTTACCTAAATATACAAAAGAATATATTGCAATACTAAACACTATAATATTTTTGACTTGCCTAGACACTGGTTAAATAAAAATAAGAATAATTTTATTTATATGATTCTCAGGATTGACAGTAAATTTTCTTTTGAATGTTTTTGAATTGGACATATTATGTTCAAACGTCTTGTTTATGGTTGGCTCTTGGGGAGGTCGTTTTAAAATGTAAATATATTGTATTTATAGCTGTATTATGCATAAATTGAAGGTATTCTCTTGTGTGCTGTATAGTATATAAACATTGTTTATAGTAATTTCATATGCTCAGTGACATGAATACAAATAAATGAATATCTCAAAGTATTCAGTTCGTCGTCGATAATCTGAATTATTTTTGTCACACCTACATAGTGAAAGTAAGATGCAAGAGGGACTAAATATGGATCCCATAATTATATTTTTAGGAAACGTTTAAAAGCTTGTAAAAATTACAATTGGCTATAAAAATAACTTATTTTAATTCTTTTGTAAGCAATTGTTTTTAGTAAAAAACATGCATTTTCTAATTACTTTCTAGTATAAAAATTTGCTTTATAGTTCTTTTCTGATTAGTTAAATTTTTCTGATGATTTCGGACAAATGTATCACCATATATAGTTTCAAATCATCTTTTATACATCCGTAAAGAAAACAAAATAATAATTTGACGACTTATCAACTGTTCTAAACCTGTTTGGCCATTTCTGCCAATTTTTGGGGAGGGGCTGATAAAAACGGAGGGCACAAATGGAAGCAGTACGAAGTCGCTACTGCGGAGAACTCTTATAAATGTAAAACTTTAGTTTCTGACATTTTAGCCCAGATTTTTCTAATACTTTGAGGAAATAGTTAACATGTGAAATTTTGTTCTGCTGGCGGCGGACTCTATAATGGAATTGCACTCAAACTTATGAAGTTGCTCTGCATTGCGTTGAATTCCCTTGTGTAAATGAAGCTAAAACTCACCATAGGCTGTTTCGGCAGTGCTAACAGTATAACAAATGGTTATGTAGCTTAGACTTGGCCTCTGTAGCTATGAAGAATCAGTGATAATGGTGTTGCATGAGCCAGAAGTGCTTTGAGAGCAAATAATTAAAGGGCATGAAGCAACTGTTCACGCGGTGTTACAAAGGGCAATTTAGAGAATTAGCAATAGTTTTGCATTATCTCAATTACAATCCTTGGCCAAGTAATTATGTCGCACTAGGCAAAATTACCTCCTTCAAAAGCCACTTTTTTCCATGGATCTCAATCTTTAAATGTAATGAATAAAATGATTAAATCCCTTGTCTTGTGTATTACGAATCACAGGGTTAAAACCTTAAAATGTAAGAAATCACTTTAAGAGAAATACCGACTATTTTTTTTCATAGAAAAAAATTAATAAGGATGGTGATTCACGAAATCACCTTCGTATTCATCTGCTGAAAATTGACGGTTGTTGAAAATGACTCTTGACACCGATATGGTATGAAAACCCATGTATGGTGAGTTCTTGAAAAAGGAAGGAATGGAGAATTGGTACGAGATCAACATTATCTACATAAGCATGGATTACTTTGGATAAAACGTTTGACTACTAAAGAGTCCAGCCTTAAAAGAAGCCAATCATGCAAATTCTGTAATCACAAGTGTAAATCATTCAATTCGGCGAGAAGAAGCAGGTAATATCGATTACACAATTGTAAGTTTTTTGCGTGAGTGCTTCTCTTGTGACATGTTTAATGTAAGGAAGGAGAATGAAAAAAAAAAAAAAAAAATTCACTCGCGTTTAGTAGGCAAGTGTGCTTTTATTTACAACAGGAAGATAGCATGAAAATTATATACAGTTGACATCAATTTTTTTTGCAAAGGTTAGATCCATGTTTAGTATATGAAAGACATATCTCTACAATGTTAAATTTACCAATTTTAGTTCTTATTTACTCAAAGACTATTAAAGTTAACAAAATGAAACTTTTACAACATACAAATAGTCATAATTTAAAATTACTTATCTATTTTCACTGCTGTAGCATGACTTTGAAGCAAATTATAAATTATTTTAAATTGTTAGCTTTTTTTCCTTTTTTCCCAACATTTTATTTATTTAAGTTGTCACATTTTGTCCTAGCTCTACATCATTTACATCATCACAATAATATCATGAATAAATGTTAAAATTTTCAGCAAAAAATGTAGTTTTTCAATATTTGCAGCCAAAAAGTGTTTTACAGAAAATCTAACTTTTTGAGGAATACCAGCTCCCTCCAAAATTGTAAACAACAAAGGATGAGGTCATAGAAAAAAAGCTGCCAAATTATGAAATGCCACTATTTCTATCATTCAAGACAAAACACCACTAGAAGGCGTTCTAGAGCAAATAGTTCCTGATATATAGAACTTTAACTAAACAAGTGCTCGCAAAATCCCCCAAAAATGACTTTTACAGTAAAATAATTAAAAATTATTAAATTTTTATAACTAAGGATATTAGTGAAAATCATATCATATATATAGAAAATTCCGAATATTAAAATGGTATAAAAAATAAAAATATGATTTTAACCCCCCATTTTCCATTTAATACTTCAATTAAGATGGTCGGCGAAGCAATTGGAACATGATTCTGATTGAACTTCTATTGCATTTAATCGATGAAAAATGTGAATTTTTGATATCGTCAATGAAAACTCGTATCAGACTTTGCGTTATCCGAATAGTCAAATTGCATCCTACATGGGAAGAATTTGGTCAACATGAACGACACATTCGGATGGATGTAGACAATGCGGAAGGCGAATGTCGAGTTGTCATTCGCAGTCTTCTTGACTAGGTGCTTATGATTTTCAAATGTTAGGCTACGATTTATTTTGATCAATAATCGACTGTGGATGAGACTATGGAACATAGCAACCGATAAGAGAATTATGGCAAAATGTCACAGCATTACCAAAACAAGCACCATTAATACCTAAATGTAATTCCATCACAGACAACTTCATATCCCATTAATCAAAAGAAAAGTCATCTAAAGTCAAGGAAACCAAGAACTGAACATTACATTGTTTATGTGGTATTTGAAATCCAGGAAGATTAAATTTTTTTAGCACAAGAAAAAAACCCAAGTTAGCGAATATCAGCAGACAGAAATAAGAGAGTATTTGTGAAAGGTACATTTCTCTTCTGTTACAGAAAGAGTTTGATTTATATCGGAGAAGGGAGAAACTGTGAAGCAATGCATCCACTTTGCGGCGTACCTGAAGACCGGCTATATGATTAATGCGAAGAAAAGTTTGAGGAGAAAGTATTTCTAGAAGCTCCTAAATTCCAAAATAGGATGGTTGCCAAGCTTACAAGTTCTGGTGCAGGAAAGCAAGTTAGGCAAGTAGGAAAGACCTGGGACAAATAAAATGCATTTTATTTGGTAATTTACCTTTCTGCGGGCATAGGAGTAACGGCAGGACATTTATACTGTATTGTAGCTGTTTAACCTAATGATAAAATTTGTTATAAAATATTAAATTTTACGGGTTATTATTATAGCAGTACATCACATAGAACCGAGTGACATATCTTCATTTATTCTCCTTCAAGTTTACGGCTGCTTCTTCTAAAGGCTAAAAATGCTTTCTGCGAGGGTTATCATAAATTTGCGAAGTGAAATATCACATGGAGCCAAGTCTGAGCAATAAGAAACTTAGAGCACGTTTCACAATTATTCTAGTGAAATAATCCGTGATTAAGTGTATAGTATAGGGCCGCGCGTTTTCATATTGTAGTATCTATTCATAAGTGCTATATTTTAAACCTGTTATGATCTTTTAAGGCCATTAGTTCCTTCTCTAGAATTGTTCTATAACAATGTTGCTTAAAGTAATCACACCACATTTGATTAAGTTATTGCGTTTGCTTAACTATTGCATTCATCATTAGTTACATCTCCCTCATCTTGTTACTGGTATATGGCACATCTAGCCACATGTTTTCAGCGTTCACAAATTTGTCCATAATTTTAAATAAATCACTACAAGTACCATGCTCAAGGTTCACTCACATTTGACTATGAAATGCAAAGTTAATCTGAAATTTTGAATTAGTTATGTAGCATCAGGTTTCTTTACGTAAAATTTTAGTTACTGCAGGTCCCACTTAGTCATCTGCCGACCACGCATGAGGCACATTAGCAGGCCATTAAGGGAATCCCGAAACATTAATCAGTAATCTTTTGTATTTTAAACACTTGCAAAACTATTATTGATAAAAGTGTGTACGTAATCATATTTTTATGCTAAAATGTGTACTAACCTGTGTTACAGCAGTTGTTCAAAATACGTGTCTGCATTTAAACTTTTCTGATATTTTATACATGTAGCATCATCACGCAAAAATCTCTACTTACAAATTCTTCGAATTGTATTTCAGTTCATTTATAATTAACGTAAAGGGTTATATCTTAAAACTATTTGTTGAATTCTCCATAAATAATAGTCTAGGGCGATAACACCTGGGAAACGTGAGGGTCATCGCTTTCTAGAAGAGTTTCTATCACCAGAAAACTGTCAGGGCCTCTAAAGAACTACAAGCAGTGTGGGCTGTGGCAGAATCTTGTTGAAAATATCCGTGCTTTCTGATTATCAGATAATTGTTCATAAAACTGTGCTAGAATTTGCGTGTGTTACGTCTCTAAATTTACAGCATATTGGAAAAAGTGTTTTCTCCCTTCAGTTACAGTACAGCATAATTTTAACCAGGATCTCCCAAGCCTGAGCTTTGGTATATAAGTAGGTACTATACGCAAATATATTATGTTCTAATGGGTGGCATTTCAAATACATTCAATTCGATTCACAGACAATATTGAAGTCATTTACATAGTAAGAGCAATCGTTTACTCTCAGGAAGCGAAACCTTAACGCATTTTGTAACAGAATTGATATAAGTTTTTTTTAAATGGTGTTTAACGCCCACTTTTACTACTGAGGCACCACAGGCGATAGACACTATCATACAAAAATGAAATGATAAATTGGGAAAGAAGTATTTTTAAAGGAAAAAAAAAACTTTTCCGGTCTAAGTTTAGGGTACCTTTCCGACATTTGCCATTTATGAGGACTGAGAAAAACCTGAAAAAACCTCAGGCAGGGAGGACGGTCCTGGTGGGGGATCGAACCCCAGACCTTCCGCTCACAAGTCCGCGCCTTAATGACCTGGCCACCGTAGCGGTGAAAGTTAAATCAGTTAAAACCTCTTGAGAAGGGAGATTAGGGATTGATAACATCGATCGGATAGCTCGCTGGGACGCATGGTGCAAGTAATACAAGTAAACAATTAAATCTATATTTTGCATAAAAATGACATTTTTAATACATACTTAGAGTCGTAGATTTCTAAACTGAAATGCTAAATTTCTCTTTTACTTATATGTATCAGCTACCTATATGTATTATGTGATTTTAATATTTATGTATGTAATTGTAAATGTAATTGTCTTTATTTTTCAATTTGTTGTTGTAACTGCAGTACATTTACATTTTATTTCAGTTAATGTCGATATATGCTAACAAGGGCAAAGATAGCGCTGGATGCATTTTATTACCCACTGTAGATATATTTAGATGGTGTATTGTCAACGTTCTTATAAAGGCGCTTTCACTGTCCAGAAAGAGCGGTTGAATCCGTAATGTATGTAACATTTATGTATATAGAGTGTATATTTGGAGAGCTGTACTTTAATATTCGTGGGTTATGGACGGCATTTTAACGTAGGTGTAACGTGATGGGCAGCTCATGCGAGTCTAAATAGCAGCTACCCAGTGCATTTTTCGTAATGAGGTAGTAGGGTAGTCGCAACGGTCACACACGAGGGTTATAAATGCACCGCATAGTGCTTGTTTGCGGTTGATGAGGGCAATATAAGGTACACTAAAGAAAAACGGTCACTGACGATGGTGTTACCGGTTTATGGAATTCAATTAATATGCGGGACAATAGGACTGAATAATTATAGTGAAAGGTAGTTTTTTACAAGTGTTAATACACACTGCACAATAAAAATAATTAGCACTGTGGTTTTTCACGTGTTATAAAGTGTAACTGTAACTTCATTTGCTTAAGCATGGAATATAATAAAAATAGCTTGCTCTGATCTTTATTCTGATAAAAAAGAATGAAATTATTACAGTAAAAACATATTTTACTATATAGATAAGTGCATAATTTAATACATTTGTTATCTACTTCATTATTAGTTTATTTAATAAAGAAAGTATCATGAAATTAATTAATAATGTCACCAATTATCCCTGATTTCCCTAATTCCTCCTACACCCAAGATCGTGGGTTCGAACCCGGCCAAGACCTATGGATTTTTTCGGGCGTAAAAATCCTAAGTATGGCTTCCTTCGGAAGGGAAGTAAAGCCGTGGGTCCTTTGTCGTACATTTCGGCACGATAAAAAAACCTCAAGCCTGAAAGAGAAGCCTCTGAGCAAAATTTGTCGGCCGTTTCACGCCCTGAGTTGAATGGGACGTCGTTGATGACCTGAGATGTTAAAGAGCGTCCATAAATAAATCAATCAGTCAATTCCTTAACTCCAGAAGTTAAGAAAGAACATTGGTATTTTCAGGGAACTTGGTTCATAATGATCAAACCTGCAGTGGTAAGACATTTTTATTTAAAACAACAGTTATATCTTAAAAATAATCTGAAAGCTGTTCAATCGTTTGAAATATACATCTCTTCATAATATGTCAAAAATATCGTGAAATGGACATAAAGCGAATGTATCAGTATATCCATTTATATATGTGCAATATTTTCTCTTTATTGGGTACAAAAGTTGCTTCTTTTCTAAATTAGTATATTGTCATTATTGATAATAAAAATTTAATCCTGAAATAATACTAGAAAATATTAAAGAAACAGTGTATTGCCCCTTTTATGAATAATTCTGTAAAATAAAAACTTTGCCTAAATTACATTTCAAATTAAAGTTTTAAAAAATATAAGAAGTTAAATTCCTTATATTAAAAATAACAAAAAGGATATGCGAAGGAGAGTGCCTTTCTGTATGTGCGTCTTATTCTAAAAAAAGTATGAATTGTTTTACATACTTAACTAGAGGATAAGTATTTATCAGCTAATGCAAAACATTATAGCGGTATGCTAACTGGACCTTGATCTTAAACACCTTTAATTTATGTTATCATCTTTAAATTAATTGAGACATAAACTTAAATTGAGTTCTACTCTTGTTTAAGTTTAAATCCAGTCTTCACAGTTAGATTTATAAAAAATAACGCTATTTCAGGAGCTATTATGAACAAAATACACAGCAGTGCCGGACTTCCCATTTTAATATTCTGGTAGTTACCAGAATAACACGATAACCACATATAAAATACAGAGGAAAAGACAGTGAACTAGATAGATATAAACGAATATATGAAAATAACATTTTAGTGACGAATATAAAAATAGCAAGGACATATGCTCCAATATTTAATATTTAACTTGCTCAATGTTTTCTTTTCGCATGGCAAGCGGAAAACTGGCCAATGTACTAACCAAAATCACAGGAATGAAAGAATATTGTTCGTAGTATACACTAAGATAAAGGAAAGGAATGAAAAATGGAATAATGTTGGGTACACCTGTCCTATTCTAATGATATCAAATGAAGTTTTCGCTAAATTTCTCGTCTCCTATACAAACTGGGTGATCCATTCAAGTGTGAACCACTCATGAAGCTTTTACTCACACGACTACAGAGGCATGCTCTCTGAATGATTAGCGAACAAGGATATCCCGGCTATGAATGACTCAGCAGAACACTGCTGTGTGAAGAAGTTCATTAATTGCAATATTTGATTGTAGTAAGAGTGCATTATGGCTCAATATGTGTTTTACTTAATACAAATCAGCTTAACTATGATAGAGTCGACTCGTCCAGTTGGAACACAGTAATCCTGATCACATACAACTTCCGATATTAAAGTTCCAATTCGCCAATTATTCATAATTTACATTCAACAGGACAAGTGTTGAGGATTTAAAGCGAAGAATGCAGTCAAGACTGTCATATGGCACAGATGCATAGGAAGGAGAGCAGTAGACCATGGCCTACATGCCCTAAAGTTTTTTTTTATCTATAGGTGACATTTTCTTTATAATTTGGAAATTTTACATACAAAATACATTTGGCGCTTTCACACCGAACTTAATTTTTTGTGAATCTTTGGGGAAGTATTTGGATATTTAAGTGATTGTTTGAGAAATAGCTTATTCTCGGTTGCATTACCGGCACTACAAAAGGCCCCTAACCACAATTAGCCATGCAATCGAAAACACCGCACGAATGATCAATATTAGTGTAGCTGTCCCTTGAATTTGAATCAGGTTTAGGTGTATTTAATCTCTTGTTTTGTACCAATATTTTAGTAACTACAAACTAATCTTAAATACCAAAAAGTTTAAGACATTATCTTTTAATACTTGAACAAACGAGTTCCTTTATATCAAGAGGCCATGTGAAGGTGTAGAGCTGGTAAATCATGACGTTTTATTTTGTGGATGTTTTATTTCTGCTGGTCATTATGTCACTTATATGACGTCAACATAAAATCGAACAATGAACTGAAACAAAGTTTTGAGTTTTGACCAATCTTAACCCCATATCGCAGTCAAATTATCCTGAAGATTTACCAAAATCTCTTTGCCATGAGAAGTGCATTTGTCTTCTGGGCAGTGTAAAAAACTCTATACCCCAATATAATTCCTGATCTTGCATCAGACCACTTTTGCTAACAGGCGGTGGCTAGGTACTGATAGCAACAAAGCTATCGACTTTAACTAACTTAACGTGTATTCACTCAAGCAATTGTTTTTGCGTATTCAACCGAACAGTCTGAAATCATTTAGTAAATTACGGTGCCTGTCCGTAAAAATTCTAAGCATGGCATCCTTCGGAACGGAAGTAAAGCCGTGGGTCCCGTGTCATACATTTACGACACGAAAAAGAACCTCAAAGCTGAAAGAAGAGGCTTCTGAGCAAAATTTGTCGGCAGTTTCACGCCCTGAGTTGAATGGGACGCTGGTGACCTGTGATGTTAAAGAGCGACCGTAAATAAACCAAATCAACAACAATGCCTGTCTAAACAACCAAAAAGTTTACTAAACACATTGTTAGAATGGCAAAGTCTTATCTCTTTTTTGGTTTTTCTCAATTGGTATCAGTAAATCGAACGGTAGCGATTGTAATAGTTGATTTTCATTTATTTCAGTCGCCGGGTTTTTGAGTAGGTTAGTATGCATAATATTTTGTACCATTGTTAAAGTTCTGTGCGTGAATTTCAATATATATTACTTTTATTCTTATTCTATTTATGCAATATTGTCCTAAACCCGTATTTGGACCCTCTCTATTTATATTATTGACAATCAACATTCGTATGTTGCAAGACGACTTGAAAAGATTAAGTATTCATAATACAAATACAAAATTATTGCAATTTTGTAATCCAAATTTAGGGGAATTATATTTAAATTTTTATTTCATTCGTGAAATAGTCCTAACAAATATTACTCTAGGGTCTGATTTTTCCAGATAAATTCTCAGATCCTCTTGTGATAATACTCGTACTTATGACAATTTTGTTTTGTTATTTGCAATTACTGAAATGAATCGCAAATTAATCACGCAGCAAGGTTTCTTATTACATCCTTGATGAAAACACAACAAAAACACATAATTGTTGAAATTAGACTTAAAACATCTTACACATCAAGCAATGACAGTTTGAACAATTTAGGCACACAGACTCTACCACAAAGCATTAGCCGCTAACTGTTAGAAGATAAGAAAAACGTTTTTCGTTCCTGAAAGTTGTGCCATTAATCCTGCAGAATTGAGACTACTACTTGAATAACGTTTGTAGTTCTGCTAATGCGACATGAATTTGAACCTGACTTATAGGGGGGGGGGTATTATGAACCGATGAAGGGCCATTCAAACTGAACGATCGCTTAAACGGCACGATTGTGTTTACTGCTCTAGTGAAAATCCATTTTAAATTATCACGGAATACTTGTTTTTGAATCGACTTCGTAAAGAAATGTGCGATAAAATATAAGGAAGCTGCAAAAAGCTTTGTCAAAATTCTTTGGGAAAGCATCTTTTATCCCATCCTATATTTATACGGTTTTAGTAAATAATAATATTAGTAAACGTGTGTACATTTCGAATAAAAGGCTTTGTTTACGTTGAAAGGAAAATGTGAATATAACCAAACCGCTATAACCTGCAGCTAGGCCGGTTTAGAAACAACGTATCCTTTACTCTTAAACGTAGAATAATATTCTTGATTGCATGTCTCCTCCAGGTTCCACAGTTACACATATACTCATAAGGAACTACAAATATTGAGAGAACGCCAAGGGGGATATCTAAAGCATCGGCTGACATGTGTTTAAGACTGTGGAGATAGAAATGTATACTTCGGCGTAATACATTTCATTTTAGTCAATTTGAATATACCCTGGGGTATGTTGTTTCGGTTTTATCCTTTTTAAATGTCGTCCATTCTGCACTGAATATTTGTAGTTTTATCTTCGAATCTTGTATTTCTTCTTCACATGTTTTCAAATATTACGATCTCTGTAATAAAAATCAGATTTATTCATTAACTTTATTTTACTTTTTTCCAGGGTAATCTGAGATATTGGTATTTGTAAAATGGCCATCAGATAGTATACCAGAATAATAAGCGACGTTACTTCAGACGCGAGTTCGGATCTGGGTGTTATGGAGTTGCGTTATTGGTGGAACAAAGTTGGGATTATTCGGTTTCTGGTTACTAAACCCATGGTACTTCGACATCCAATCTTTGGCACTGGTCGAAATTCACTTTCTTTCACAAGGCTTATTTCTCTTCTTGTTTTCGAAAGAGATGTCTTGCGGTGGTCCTGCGAATGACTGGTAAATGGGAGTTGTGACGCCGTAGGGTCCATTAATGCATATTCTTGCATCGTGGGCACCAAAGTGACATTTCATTACTCGCTTCTAAATGTCCTCATTTTACTCTCCTTTATTTCTGATATTTACCACAGTTGTTTAACTTATTAAACAGAGTTTTTATATAGATGTATTAATCCTATATCCGTTTGTTGTTAGATTAGATTAGTTTTCTTCCATCATTCGTCTCGCTTTAATTGATATGTCGAATAACTGTATAACCCAAGTGGTTTAGAACCTCAATATTTGTAGGTAATTTATTATTGTGTAGTATATTTTATAACATACCAATATATTTCTTTCTTCTAGGAAGAGTACATTTCACAAATGTTGATTTTAGTATTGCTAATTTAGTATGTTATTAGGGATTTTAATCGCCCCTTTTTTATTCTTTAAATTCTGATTCGATCCTCATTCCAATCGCTATTTTTATTCTATTTTTCATAATTTCCATTGCACTGTCGTATATTCTACGTAATCTTAATCATTTGATATTAACGTTTTAAATGTAAAAAGCACGTGTATATTTGAGAGAAGTCTTTGCGTATTAGAAAAATGAACTAATTTATCCTTCATAGATACTTTAACTTAAGAATTATAGGCATATTAATTATTAGAAAGATCTTATTCACATAAGTCACCTTTGCCAAAGATATAAAGAGTGAATTTGGAAGGAAAAACGTTCAAAAACCAATTCCGTTATTGGAATCGATATGCAGAGATGGATCAGAAATGTGGGCTAGGATTTTTACAATATAGTCAACTCGTTTATCATTTGGCATGGTGATAACATTAATATTTAACTGTCTGCCTCGCTTCATATTTTTCCTATTTATCCAACCTTTCAAGTTGTTATTGTCAAAAACAAATAAAGTGGCGCTTAATGCTGCATTAAGAGAAGTAAAAATATAATGAAATCACAAAGCTTTATAAAATCTCTTTCTAACAATCTCTCAACTTATGGACAGCTGAGAGATGACTGCTGATGGGTTGTCACTCGCCCTTATGGCGTTGCACAAGGCACGGCGAAGGTTATGCGCCCCGAGCCAGGTCACGCTAGCAATTTTAGGGCACAGCTCTGCCTAGCAGTAGCTTTGTTGTACTTTAGCTCCCCCGAGACGAAAGTAAAGTTAGACCGAAATTTTCCCCACCCGGTCGTTTGGCGAGCACATTCTCCCCCTTGCTCTAACCATAAAGTTTCATTCATCTACAAATTCCCCCAGCGCTCACTCGGTTTGATTATAATGTGATGTGTAATGAAGGCTCCTAATTCAATTTAACATCTTCTTCCCTTGCTAATTAATGGAAGTAATACTAGCCAGTGGGTAATAAGGGGTCAATGTGACGGAAACGAAGATTGCATGGTAGCTGAAACAAAGAAATATTGCCACGTGGAAACTATCACTAGAATATGTGAAATTGTCCAGGCGGCCACGAGGACGAGGGGAAGCTTTAATTTTCCGCATTACCGCGGAAAACATGGAAAGCGCATTTTCCCCAAGTAATTTACTGCAAACAGGGATGTTTTATGTTATATCTCGGTCCAATGCCGTAGTATATCCGCTTCACTCTATAGCAATGCTGGGGAAAACAAACGCAAGTGTTCCCTTCGGTGGGAAAGGCAAACACGTGTGAGGTTCCTTCAGTAAAATGTTGGGGAGAAATGCAACTTCCACTAGAAAATAAAATGGATTGTTGCTGTTCTCAGAATCTCGGCGATGGAGTTAAATTCATTCCGGTGTTTCCCCAACGTACAATAAACATCTTCATGGACGCCTGCCGGAGAAGCGATACTTTATCATAGATAATGACGTTCCCTTCGGTTTTATTCCAATATATATTTTCTTTATCGCCTGCATTACACAGTGGGCCCGAAATGGGATCCTTGGTGACAAACGTGTAAATTAAGTTTTTCCAGAGGATACCAGGCTAATTTTCGACTTCGATAATTCATTTTATGCATCGCCCATGAGAGAGTAGTTATGAGACAAAGACTTAAAAACAAAAAACTACTTGCCGTTGTCTTTTCACATGTAATTGGTCTGGTTTTGTAGTTCCTGATAAAATCTCCAAGTACATAGCTGTGGACGATAAAATTGTATAAATCATCATGTTTTATTCTATTTCTTTTTCCTCTTGCATTAGGAAGCTTGTACGTTCTGACTTTACAGCAAGCAATGTCCCCCACCTCCTCATGGTCTTCTTATGGCTCTCTTCCAAAGTTTCCGCAGCAGTAAATGAATTTATAGACTTGTAAAATCCGTTCTTTTACGTATTCCAGTCATTAAAATTAACTTCTTTTTCCTCGTCATATTTAATTGTCTAAAAATTAACTATCTACAAAACTCTAATACACAAACTTTAACTAGAACTGTGGTTATAACGAATAACAGAAGATGGGATGATATGGAACACACATTTAAGGGGGGGGGGAGGAGATAATTAAGTATAATGAAAACTGTACTTTGAAAATTGCTTGTAATACCTTAATCAAATTTTACACACCGGTAATAAAATAAGTTAGCAAAAATTGGGGAAAGTAAACTTATATACAACCCTGAAGTTGTGCTTGCTTTATAGAACAAGAAGAAAAAGAAAAATGTTTAATATAAAAACGACAAAAAATTCACGTACTAAGGGATTACATTTAAAGAAACACATGAACCTCAATAAGCCTTATTTACAAAGTTCTAAATACAAAAATTAAAAATATTATTACTAATTTACTTGTTTTTGAAAATCTTTATTCTTGGAAATAAAATACTTCAGGGGGGGGGCATTAAAACAGAGCACAAAATGCAAAAATATATAATAAAACATTCTTCATATATGCAGAACTCTCCGTATACAATGGGGTTATTTAAGTTACGGGCCTTCTGAGTGCCAACTTACTGAGGAATGGAGCCGCCGCATGTAAAATTAGTATTTTTTTTTATTTAGTATTCTCATAAAAGAATACTGAATTAAAAAGTATAATAATTGGTACTAACCCCTATTGTAAGAAATGTAGAAAATGATTCCCTCAGCAGAAATATATTGGAAATTTCTCTATAATTTATATAAATTTTCTTAATAAGAGCTTGGCGTTTCAGGACACGCTTCTTATCATTGAGAGATCTTATCTCTCGTAACCTTTTAACAAGTTGACCAACAATTTCTCTGTCTGGAACACGATTGCCAGGATACTTTCTTGCGGAACAACTTGCCAGTACTCTGCAAGAATCTATACCGCACATAAATCCGCTCATAACTCGTTCGTTCTTCATGTCGTATTTATGTAGTGGCATAGCTAACGAAGAACAATTAGCACACAAGTTACACACAATGAAAGCACCGAATAATTCATGAACGCATTATCATTCACTGAAATCCTTCCCGCAAACTACAGACTGCTACCGGAACATGCATTATGAGGTCTTGATGTCTGACTTCTCTCAGTATACAATCGCATTCTTCCGGTCAGTAACTGAAGTAATCTCACTGTAAGTGGATCAAAATGCACATTCGGAATTCCTCAGGTTTAAAATATTTTATCCATTCTACATCATCTTTCACTCTGGAAGAGATAAATTTGTCTGCCTGGAGCATATGGAGATAACAACTTTATCTAAATATAATTTCCCCCTTTCTTGTGCATAGATTGCTGGTTTGAATTTTAAATGATCTTTTTAAGTGTTTAATTAAATATATCAATAATTGCAAAGTTATCCCTTACCTGTATGAATCCTCCTGTTCAGTATCCTTTACTTAAATTTCTTCAAAAACCTCCTACAGTCCTGTATGAGGATGCCTTCATAATGGTTATGTAGCGTAACATCCGTCGAAATAGGAAGAAATCACTGGGTGTCATATTTGGTGATTATAGTATCGGAATTTCATATCTACACTGGCAGCGAGTGTCGTTATAGCACGAATCGCATGAAACTGTGCGTTGTCATGACTCATAGAAAGTCAACGTGTGGAGGAAAGGAGAAAAGAAAGATTAAATCTGTGGGATTGTCTTGGGAAGTTGATGGCTGTTAAAGCGCCGAACGAGACACCGTAACAAATACTTGCTTCAGTGCTTCAGCGCAGTGATCTTATATCAATAAGAAAACCATAATAATTTATATAGTAACACCTTAGCTTGAATATGAACTCATTTTGAAAGATTTACTTACTGGTGCTTACAAAACATAAATAAATAAATTAATTAATTAATTAATTAATAAATAAAGCAGATTGTATGTCTCTATGGTTAAAACCGACTAAAAATCGCATTTATCTTTTATGTAATTGGGAGTTATCTTTATGACCAACTTAAAGCATTTTTAAGGTAAAATAATGTTCTTACCCATTTTATTACAATCCTCTTCTCTTTATCGACATCCTAAACTCGAATAATCTTTCCATATAGCCTGACATCCATTAAATACAATTGTTATATTTTAATTTAAAAAAATGGCGCCTTTGTGTCAGTGAATATACGTTTATGATTAAATACATACATTTAACGGCAAAAGAAATTAGTTTTGTGTCTTATTTTCTTATTTTATACGTCAAGTACAGCCGTTGTGAACTAACGCTTCAAAAGCGCAGTAAGTGACGCAAAAATCCTAATGCAGTCCTCGAGGCTTCTGCAGGAGCGAGTGAAGGTATTATTCACGAGCAGTTTATATTAACATATTTCTCAATTTTTTTCTGTAATGCACTTCTGCAGTTGACGTGGCTCTAGGTTTGCCAAAGAGAGCACATAAAATGCCTTTCAGTACGATATCTCACCTATATTCCATTTAAATATAAGCTGCAGTCGCCGTCAGCGCAGAGATGATGAATAACAGGGAAATAAGAGGGTAAGTCTCTGTAACATGCTATTACTGTCAAGCGCAATTTGCTTATGCAGAAAAAGAACCCATAATTCTTCATTTTGTGCTCAGCCCCCTCGCAACATTCATCAGAGTGATGATGCTTAGGGGAAGCTGTCTTAACAACGCTTCCCAATATTACAGCTTTTCGTCACGAAGTCTCCATGTATGTCCACTAAAAGGCGAGCTTGAAGCGTATGTCCTAAGGAGCAGAAAAGTATTAAATGTCTCCATAGTTTGGAATGCAAGGAACGTTCGGACTCAGTTAGTCATTAACCCAACCAGAAATGGGGATGGGAATACTGTCACAGTTACTCTCTATCTAGCGTGCGCTTGTTTTTCTTAGGCCATGTTCAATCAGGGAGTGTCTTCCACAACATTACTCTTTCGTATTTCAACATTTTCAATGGTTATTATTTCCCTCAGCAGTGTGGAGTCATAGCTGTGAAATGTTTCAAATGGTAGTACATAATTTAAATGTACATTGTTGCATTTAGCATAAGACATAGATAATTATTTACAAACATGCTCCATGGGCGAGGCTCACTCCAGTTGCCGATAAGGTCGCCGCTCAGTGATGGTAATGGAATAAACGATTGCGGGTGGATGTACTTAAGGGTATCTCAATATTCTTGCTCAAGTACCGAAAATAAAGTACAGTGTTCCAATATCTTTATGATTGGTTGAATTGTTTTAATAAATCTTAATAAACGCCTATTTTAAACAGTTGCTGCAGAAGATTTAAGTATTTACTCAAAGTTCTTGACATAAAAATGACAAAGTTACAGTATGATCTGTTCTTTTATAGAAGCATTGATCAGTGCATAATGAATTAAGTAATTATATTTTTAATGCAAAAAAAAAAAATCACAAGAAAATAACAAATTTCGTTTGTTGCCGGGAAAGATGTGGACAAGCTGGAATTCGACTATCATGAACAAACCTGAACTGCATGGTTTTTGTGGAAGGAAGGCGTTATAACTGCTAACATTTAACTGCGGTATATGGTCAAGAAGCTCCTACAAAGAAGATTGTTTACAATGGGTTTGCTAGCAGCAGGGAATTTGTATACATGAATATGACTACTGGTCGTCCGTCAACATCGCGGTCTCCCAGAAACATCAAATTGTGTCTGAATTGATTATGGACCTTTGATGAACTGGTATGTCAGACAGGCCTTGATCGCGCAACTCTGCACACCATTGTTTACGGGATTTGAATATGAAAAATATGCGCGCACTTGGATTCCATGGGACTTGACACAGACTCAAAATGACAAGTGTTGAAGCCTGTCATCAGCAACTGGAAGTATATAATCAAGATCCTTCTTTTTTTTGGAGAAGCTGGAGACTGTGATGAGCTATGTTACCATTACCCCACACCAAAGTAGAAAATCCAATCCATGCAATGGGAAAATCCAGGGAGTTCCCTGCCCAAAAATTTCCATGCTGCTCCATCTGCGGGCAAGTTGACAATCCATTTTTGGGACACCACAGGCATACTTAGTGGTTGGCTTACTCAAGGAACACCAGTTAGACCCTTAAACGGCTTGGATGCAACGGCGAAAGGGAAAGTGGTTGACAGGAGTGTTCCTTCAACATGACAATGCGCTGTCCCACACCAGCAACACTAGGGCAGCAAAGTTGCCATCGTTGGGGTCCATTGTTGTGCCACACCCATCTGATTCACCGGATCTCGCTAAGTGCAATTATGCTTTATTCGACAACATGAAAGACTCACTTCGAGGTAAAAATATTCAGCAACGACGAAGAAATTCCGGTGGATGTCCATGAGAGGTAGCACAATACTCCCAAACAATCGCTTCCCGACGTCATAACGGTTTTCCATGAAGATGGCAACGGTGCGATGACTTGAAGGGGAGTGTATTGAGAGATCTCATCTGCATCGAGCCATGCTGCATAATAAATAAGATACAAAAAACTACTATTATAAATAATTTCCGAACGTCCTCATATTATGCCACCAAACAAGCTTAACCTAGGTCATACACATTTTACCCTAGCACTTACCCTTTAAAAATGTTTATGTAGGCTCCAATAAATATTATCTTCACACGGCTTGATTCATTTTTGAAACATCTGTACGGATGTCACTTGTAAAGGAAACTCGAAAAGTCTTAACATATGGGACATAAGAGGACACAGAGTACACACGATTTTGTAGATTGAGCTGCAAACCATGAATAAAGATTTATATAAACACAAATAAAACAAACGTCACATTTGCCAATATATCAACATGAAATGGGAGGGGAAAGAATAATGGTTAGGATGTTGATCTTTTTGTTAATTTGCTTCCAAGATTGAACCTGTGTTTTTACACAAAAAGACCACTCTAGATATATGCCAATATTATAATTATTGTTGAAAATATTACTGTGAAATTAATGTGCAACAACCCTGTTCTACAATTGTCAAAATACACTGGTAAACGAACAAACAACATTCCCAGAAAAAGTTTTAGCATAGCTCAGAACATATTATAAATATTAACTAATAATTAATAGTTCAGATATTACAGTATAATTTGTTTCATTATTGTAATTATAATTGTTTCGCAAAAGTTGAAGTTGGTGTCTATGGTTTCGAAGGTATAATCGGAATTGTTACGAAAGTGCATTTCATCTTAGTTGACAACTATTTCATTTTATCCAAAAAATGTACTAAATATTTTTTTGAAAAATATCGGTTTTCAATTAAAATTAACTGACTTAAATTAAAGTTTCTGAGAAAACACTTATACATTAATAGAGTTTATTTTTTAAAAAACAGAACTTTTTTACGGCTACTATAGCGAACATTACAATGTTATACAATAAGTAATAATAACATATTTTCATATCATCCAGAAAATAATACTTTTAAGTATGTGAATGAAAGCTGTTAATTCCTTTAAATTAATGTTCCCTTTCTGAATGTGTTTAATTTCTGAATAACGTTAAGTACGTAACTATTTTTGAAAACAAAAGTTTAGCATTTTCACATTTTATCTCGTACTTCAGAATTCCATATACAAGTCTACTAGCCGCTACATAAACACGATAAATATTTAAGTGAATAAACTAACTAATCAGTTTCCAATATTAAACTTATATTTAGCTAGATATTAAAATTATAATATGTAGTGAGCCAATAGCTAACTGCTGCACAAACTCATTTTGTATATTTTAAATTATTATTTTTGTACATCTGATGACTATGTATGTTTTCTTACGTCATATCGTATAGTCGGAATCTAAATCTTATTTTCTCTCAAAAACACAAATTTTATGTTGATTTTCGCAACTAATTTAAGGATTATTTTATTTGATTAATAAATTATTTCATTGTTATAATAACATATTCTCGAGTAGAACAAATTAAGTTTATATAGCAACATAGAGGAAGGCGTTATGTGTAAAATAACATAGGTAAAGGAATATGATGTTATTTATATCGTTTGTATGTAGCATAGAGTGAAAATATTGTTTTCATTTTGAGTTTTCAAAAATATGAGTTGAGATGTTTAGATGGATTCTTAAAATTATTAGATAATTATATTGGAAATTAACTTTAATTTGAAATCGGCATATATCGGTATATATTTTGCATACTACAGAATAATCCTGCAATAGATGAAGTTTCTATTCGTACTGATAAGATAATTATCAGAATTGAATACACACCATTACTGCTTATTAGTAACGTACATTCCACCTTTTTCATTTTCAGTAAGGAAATGTGATTTAAATGCACCGTTTTCGCGCTGAAATAATGCTCATTTGCTATTGGCCGTTTCAATTCTCTCAAGGTTACAATGTTTTCGAGAGACTGTGTACTGGGTGTACCGTACCGGTTGAGTAGTGTAGTTTACGCGACGGTCGCGGGAGTGGACGTCTGTTAAACATGCCAGTGATCAAGTGTTTACATCTAACTGTGCGTTTCTCGCAAGGCGAACAACTCTACGTATTAGGAACATGGATATTATCCTGTAATAACTATCAAGGTAAATATTACGATGAAGATTCTTGTGTCTCTGTGTACACGGAAATTCATGCCTATTTTGCTTTCTTTAAAGTATCTGATAACAGCCATCTTGTGAACTTGCACCTCAAAGGTTTTTATATACGTGGACTGGTTTTAATTAATATTCTGTCTTTCTCTATATCTCTCTATTTTCTGCAAATGTTTATATAATTTAGAAGCACGAAAGAAATGCTCTAGAAAACTGTTGGTATATAATGAAAGTTTTTACATGTGCCTACATTTATTCCCATTCAATTTTACATCGTAAAATCCTTGAGAAATCCTACATTGTTTACAGAGATTAAGCATGCTGCAATGATGATAGCAATATATCTGTTATAACTATATGAATAAGATATTAAAAAAGTTAAATTGTTAATTGTGCACAATATTTATTCGCCTTGAAGCATTCATGCAGTAAAATTGAAATTACGGTGTAGAAATACAATTTAGATTTGTATTTTAATTTTCATTGCCAAAATATTCTTCCAATAAATTATGGCGAAGTAAGATAAAAATATTGAGGAATCCTATATTTAGCTTTAGTTGTCTTTATATAGTTTTGAAACCCAATAACATGTATACATATGCATATCGTAGAAGAATCATGACCCGTTATTAATCATCCTTCTAAGATTATTGTTTTAAAAATGTATACCTTCTTTAATTAAAAAATTTTAATCTTAAGAATATATTTTGTCTCAATCTATTTCTACCACGCTAGGTTGCAGATGCATGTTGTTGCCGAATTCCCTAATTAACCTATGTACTAAAATCTCCTTATAATTATTTCCAATGTTTGAATTTGTTTCTCCAAGAAAAGAAAACACGTGTTATCATACGAAATCGTAAACAGTTTTATTTTCCTTTAAACAACAAAGATTAGTAAACTTGGCAACTTTCATATCTGCTCCCCTTTTAAATTAAGTTAATTTAAAAAATACCTACTGATACCTAGCTGAAGCAAGCTGTTGAAAGCTAACAGAGATGGCTGGTTTTGTTAAACACAGCTTTCATTTCAAAACTTCCCAATTTGAAGAACTACATAAATAATCTAAACAATAACAAGCCAATTTAGATACTGAGGGAGAAGTTTAAAACTAATGTTGGTAAAATTTTAAGGTTTCACCCACAGGCAGATTCACTTTTATATTTCTAATGTCACCTCAATATTTTGAGGTTTAAATTTCTAAGTAAATTAAATTATCACATATTTTGTTTTCTATCGTTGCCTGCTATTTGGACTATTACTATTGTTTGAATTTGCAAAAAATAAAATTATGTTTGTAGAATGAAGGCAATTAATATAGAAGAACTACAACGTTTACTTCACCTTTACTAGAGGTGGTTAAACAATGTCCACTGAACCATTTAATACATGGCTTATTTTTCGGCGACTGAAACTTAGGGTAAAAAATGTGTTTCATAGCATAGCTGATTTTCTATATTTTCTTTACATGTCGGCCATAGCTGTAAAGTTGAGAATGTTTTGCTTGGTGTTGACCTGTTTTCTTATTGTAGATATTCTTGTTCTTCATTCCCTTGAAGGGCAAAATTCAAGGATATTGAACAGGTCATACAATTATAAGGCATTCAACTTAGGAATAGGTTAATCATCACTGTTTATAATAAGCTGCAACTTTATAAACATTAGCAATAAATACCAACCATTATATTAGAGCAACACTACCTTAATGCAATAACATGATAAATTTATTAATTATGCTACACGAAATTAAAATATTCCTCCATATTATAGAAGGTGTGAGTACTTAAACATTTCCTTAGTTTATTTTCGAAAAGTTTGCGCATCTGTAAATTACACAAACTTTTGTTGAAGGTGGAAGACTTATATGGCTACCCTTTTGGAAAAATGTTAATATATTTATTGATATAACCAAATCAACATAAATATTGTTGGGATCACATACAGATAAGTCCAGCTTAATTTGTCAGTCACAAAGGTCATATGTATTCTGCAGTTAGACTATGGACGTTCATTTTATTAAATGATGGTTTACATAATTGTTGAATACCAACACCACATAGGTTTCTTAATTCTCGTTTTTACAGGATGGATACTGTGTTAAAATGAATAGAATTATCCCATGAAACTATTGCATGTCTCTTAATGGAATGAAAATACACATGATAAACTAATCTTAAAGACTTTTAGTTTATAAGATTATCCAAGCTTCTCAAAACAGAGCACGCAGAGTTGAACATTGAAACTATGGTCAAAGTTTTTTCCATTTTACCTCTTCGTCAATGTCTAGCTCCAATATCTTGGTATGAGGGACTTTCCTAATAAAGTAATTAATGTAACTAATAGTAAGTTTTGATAGTGATTTATTATTACTTTTAAATTGGATAAATGCTTTTTTTTTCCAAAATTTAGCGAAAGCTTATTAAGTAGAAGCCAAGTATTTAGTTGTGTACATGCCTTAGTGGCTAAATTTGAATTCCCAGACATAAATACACTGGTATCGTTTGCATTTTGAGGGAGGTTGTTGTCCACCATATGTGGGGCGAGGATCTGATTTGAGACAACCTTTAGTTGTGTCATATGCAGGAATGCTGAACTTATTTGATATTTCTTGCGTTTTTTATGTATATCTGTAAAACTACTTTCAAGTAGGTTAGGCCTACTCTCTCTGTATAAAAGTAATATTTCAAAATATAATAATTCCAACTCAAAAACATTAAATGTGTTGGTTTTGAAAAATGTTTAATGGGATTTTCTCTGTATGACTTTTCTAAACAATTACCATTATTTAATGTAAAATTACAATTATTAATATGAAAATAATATATACTATTTCGGAACTTCTGGCAAAACCGTTTATATTATTCTGTTCTTTGTTGTAGGATATATATAGTGAAAAAACTTGTACCAAAACACGATTATTTGTTAAATGGTCAGTAGTTTTAATAGTAATATTCAGTTCAAATTAAAACAATAATGAAAAAAAAAAGAAAAAAAAAGCAAAATGAACCAACCATTTCATCTTCTTTAAAATGTTAAAAGTATAAAAAAATATAAGTTACATTTAAAAAAAAAAAAGTCGGTCCCTGTGGTGTAGTGGTTACCATACTTGAACAACAATGTAACAAATTAACATTATTAATAAAAGTAGATAAAGATAAAACACTGAGAAAGAGTCATACTTGAAATTGTTATATTTTTCGAGTTCTTCAATGGCAAGAAGCTAGTTCGAAATATAGCAATTTCAAGTGTGACTCTTTCTCAGTGTTTTATCTTTATCTACTTTTATTATTAATGTTAATTTGTTACATTGTTAATAGTGTTTCTTTATTTTTATTTGTCATTAATATTATATATATATATTGATTAATCCACCATTATTAAAATAGTATACAAAATGGAAAACTCAAATAACGAAAACGATTACGGTATCTAAAAGAAGTTAATAAAAACTCTTATTGCAGTAATTCTGTTATCCATAACTGACATTACGAATATGAATCGCACACTAAATTAAATTAAAAGTTTGTTTAAAAAGTGGCTTCTACCAATTATTTTACTTTAAATTCAAAGAAGGGAATATATAGAATAAAAGGCTAATTTATAAATTTTATTTCTTGCAGAGCAGTAGTGTTTAGAAAAGTCTGGGAAAGACAATCCAGGTAAATTTGCAGACTGAAATTGCTAAAATAACTTTTTTGAATGAATGTGTTGCCATGAGTATTATTTCAGACAAATGGAATGTGTTTGTTTTATTTTGCTCAACTGTTTATCACTATTCAATTAACTAGAAAACATGGGACTTTACAGTAATCTTCTGGAGAAAAAACCGCTATTCCCCTCCGGAATCCTTTACGTTTTGCAATGAAATATTAAATTCATAATTGCCGGTATAAGTTTGGAAGGTAAAATGGGAAAAAATATTTACTTTAAAATATTTAGTATAAGAAACTGAAACAAATTTCTTTGACATTTGGAAAACCTTGAATTTGAGGGCCATTTTTTTTTAAACAAGCTTCACAAATGGGGTAATATTTCTGCTATCAACGAATTCAGACGTCACAGAGCAAACAATTGCAATGGCAGGCACATTAATGCCATCTTTCTTCGCCGTTAAACTGGAAAAGCGTTTTCTCGCATTCTGCTCCTTCGGGCTCCGTTCCAAACCGACTCAAGTGCGGTAAGAAGACTGAAAAAGGGAAAAAAGATAACGATATGGAAGGAGAGGAAAAGGTTCATCCGCTTAGCTGCAACACCCACAGTGAAGGGACCGTTTCGCATTATAAGTAATCAAAGAAGGCCGGATGGGTTGCGTCCTTTCTTTAGAGAGAGATCAGAAACGCGTTAATTAATGAGTATTCAATGGTTCGTCTCATCTTTCTGTTGGAATGACGATTGTGGACACCCGACTGCTTTGACAAAGCTTATGTTTCAGAGTAGACTTTACATGGGATATAAACGTGAACGCCTTTGATGCTCTCTAAAGAGATTTTTCTTGTTCTTTAATTATCTTTGCGTAATTAATTGAAAGGTTCTACTTCATAACATTTCAAAATATAACTCAGCAACTTGCAATATCGTCTTTGGAAATGCATGGAGGACAGTGCCATCTTTTGCGGTGCTTTTCAATTCTGCAGCGTATTTCCCAAAATTGTAACTTCCTTAATAGGATTAAGTTCGACTTTTTAGCGCATTTTCCTAAGATTATTATAAATGACTTGATAATTTGTATTTACATAAAATTATTCTTGTACAGCGTTAAAAACAGATATTTATAATACAAGGGCTAAAAGTAAAGTTTTACTATCTGAGCCGGGATGTTTGCCAAACGAGGCTGCCAGGCCAAGCGTACCACTGTTAACATGACACATTCTATTAATCAGAGGGACGTTCAGTATTTATAAATATGAGTACATTACATAGTGAAATACTTTCGTTCTTAGTCATTTCTTAACTTTATAGTCTTTGTTGATAGTAGCCAATCACCTTTGATTTACATTTAGTTTTCAAATGTTTTCGTTAAAAGTAATACACTTCCCTAGATAATTATAGTATTATACTATTTTAGGATTTGATCATCAAATACAATTTATGTTCGTAATAAGTATTTCCCATTAAATGCTATAGTCTGATTTACTCCTACGTGTTTTAAATTATACTCTTTCCCAATTAAATTTCATAGATACTTTTATTTTGTAATATATTTTCCAATGCGCAATAATGCGCCATAAACGGTGTTCTTCTTATTAATTTAAATACCACTGATGCTTTTTTATTTTTGTTTTATAATTATATCATATATTAAACAATGGATGGAAGTTTGTATTCTTGTCTTTACTCTCTGACCTGTATAATTAGGCACGTGAAGAGTGAAGGTTATTCCATTATTTAGGCTTTTAATGAATTTTATTAGATGAAGGCATGAGCATGGTACCATTATTTTCAAAGGTTATCTCTGTCCACTCTGACAAAAACTTTTTCGGAGTTCATGAACAGCAGGTAGGTTGTTAAAGGAAATTCCCTACCTTTTTGTATATCTAGCATAATATAAATATGTTATTGTTACAAGAACCTCGTATAAAACTACTTTCAGTGATAATTTGGAATGTTAAATAAAAATCAGCATCCACTTTGTAAACTGTATTTAGCATACTATTATCTATACAGTTTAACGCTTTCCCCTAATTTAAAAAAAATGTCAAAAGTTGCATTTTATGTAATATTGTATAGAGCTTGTAGTTATATTATTTCCTGAATCTGGTAATATTTCGGTTTTTAGTTTGTTTCCGAACAACTTAAGTATCTTTGCAATTTTCACAAAGGCAACATCTGTAAATTTTGCTATTAAAGAGAGTTACTTGTTTATAATAACTGTATTTTATAATTTTCTCCAAAAATAATATTTTTGATTGATCCAAATACGTATCCACCAGATACATAGCAATATGTACCCATATCCAACAGAAATAAAATTTCATAAACTTACAAGTGTTGAATAAAAAAACAGTAGTATAAATTATGACTTTTTGAATTACGGTATTTATAAAAAGAGCACAAAATATTTTAGAACTTTTCTTTTTCATTTAGTTAATAAATTTCGACAGAGACCGATTTTTAAATAAAAAAATCAAATTAAACAATTTTAATCACCACGTATACATTGACTGGCTATTTTAAAAAACACTTAGGAATATCAAGATTCGTCCTAAATTTTACCCTCTCAATCAATATTTAATGTCTGGATTATTAAGCGTGTCATAGTACTATCACTTGCTGTAACGTATATACCTTTACTCAAGATTTGTCATCCTACCTAAGCTAAAACTCATTCTACACTGCTTCTTATTTTATTGTTAGTTTTTTCCAAACCCACACTTGTGCTAGCGAACATTCACGATTTATCGAATTTCGTCTGGTGTGTTTTCCTTTCTTTTCTTCTTTATCGAACCAGTAGTTTAAAATGTGTGCACAATTTCGCGATTTACAGTTCTGGCAGGTCAGTATGAATAAATTTCCCACTTATGCTAGAATACCTATTACGAACAAAAAATGCTTTACTCTAGAATAAAATGTTCTGGAATGAATACCTATTGCTCTAAAACCTGCAGGGACCGGGTTCAGAAAGGAGCATTCACTGGGGGGAAGTTGAAACATAGGCGTCGCAGTCTTCGGCATGCCTAATAGCCGAGACATAAAACACCGCCTGAACGGACACGATTTATAACTAAATTCCTGTATTTATTTTATAAAATGTTATTGAATTTATTTCTCTTTACATCAAAATGCAATTTTAAATATTAAAATAAGATGTATGTCTTTGCGAATTCATAATACAAACTGACAATATAAAATGAATATATATCATTATGATTATTATAATTTTTAATTCTAAACACTACATTAAACTATTATACTATATTTGTGAATTACTTGTTTCCTTAGGTTGCTGGTGTATAGTAATTCTGTTTCTAATGCTAATGTACTCCCATTCCCTGACCTATTTAATTTATCAATCATTAACTATATGATCATTTCTTATCATTTCTACCTCACCTTCCCCAAATACAATATAAATCCATAAATTGTTATACTTCTAATGTAACATTTCTGTATTGATTTCCTTCCATCATCCTCTTCGTCATTCTTATCCCGTTTTCTCTAACTTTACCTAAACAGTTCCTTATCACTGTTATATCTTTCTCTGCTTTTACAGTTAAAATCTTCCTAATTAAAATTTCCATTTTTATTCTGAACCTTTTCTCTCTATAACTTTGTTTGATTAAAATATAACATTCAAAGTCTATATTGGTTTCTCCACACACATTAAACAATTTCCTATTTCTTTATCATATCCCAATACTTTTAAATTCATAACTCCAGTTCTAGCCCAAGCAAACCCTTCTCTGCCTGCCTTACCACATTGGTCTGTATATTTTTCCGTACCTCATTATATTTTTATTCCCCTAAAAGTCTCGATGAACTCTTTTCCTAAACTACTAATTATTTCTTGTATTTCTATATCTTCAAATCTTATCTTTATTTCCGTCCAAAATCCTCTCTTTTGGCATTCTCTGTTTATCTGTACTTTTCCCAAACCTATAGGTTGCATAATTTCCTTCACTTTGAAAAACCATAATTCTTTTCACTTACATTTCTCCTGTATACTAAAACATACTTTAATAATAGCACTCTCTTCTAATGTGGTAATTCTGAAGAAATATTTCACAATTCTTATACTTATTTATTCTTAGTGGACATCTACCTAATTCTTGCTGTGCGGGGATGATGTTGGTAAACCTAAAATAAATTTACAAAAACTTCTATTTATTTTATCAATATCTTTCCATGCATCCTCTACACCCCACATTTCTTTCCCATACAATATTTTAGCTTTTGTGGTTGTGTATATTCTTTCCATCCAATTCAGTTTTGTATCATGGTTTCTTAAACGTGCTCTTCAAACACTCATAGTTGCCTTTCATTTGCTATTGCTAATTTTTTCTGACCATTCAAACTTCTATTATAACTTAAACTTATCCCCAAATAATTAATTTTCCTTACCACCTGTATTTCTCTACCATTTAACTGCCATTTTTAAACGTGTAATCTCATGCCAATGGAATCTCATTTAGTTAATGGATAATTGGGAGGAAAATCGATTCTATTCTGCAATTTGTACACTTGAACTTTGAACCTATACTCACGGGTTGGGTTCATGATCAATTATTGCAATGTGAATGAAGAGTAAGGAGAATAATTTTCTTCCAAGATGTAAAATAATCTTCAACTCAAGCCTGCGTTTTGAAATGTGTATTTCAAGTTTATTTAAAAGCGACGAGTAACACTTTTCTTCAGGACTGACTGAGGGTGTTGCCAAATGTGTCTTCTTGTTCAAAATTTAGGCCACATAAAGGTCATTTTGTACTTTGTTATACGAGAAGTACAAAGTTTGTCGTTGGATGTGAATTGCCCAGGCTGTAAATAGTTTTATTTTGGTTTAAATTGCATTAAATTTGTAGCTTTTCTGCTGCTTGTTTCATATTGTGACCAATTATACGGTTATAAACGCTTATGGGCACAATTTATTTCATACAAAAATTTGCTCCCCCCTTTTTTGCCCTCCGCATAGCATGGTTTTATTTCTTTTTAAATGAATGTGTAGACAAGACAAACTCTCTCAGGATCTCTTTGCAGTCTGAACATTTCCTAACGATGTCTCCCTTCATCTCCCACTTTGAAGATTTTCTCTTAGCAGAATTAAGTAAACATGAAACAAAATTAGCAGCGAGCCGAGTATGTTTTTTTCCATAAACAGCCCAAAGGGTAACATGAATATCTGCTTTTTAAAAATAGCTCGTTTGAAATGGCGTCTTTTGTTACACTTCCACTGTCACATATAAGAGTGAGCGTAATGGGGTTCTGCACAGTAGCGAATTAACGGGATGCTCCGGCGCGGTGACATTTATTCGACGCTAAACAAACGGAAGCTCTGGTTTTCACTGTCAGAAAGTGACATGAACAAAGAAGAAAAAAGGAGGCGGCAACCACTGGAACCAGAGCCCTGAAGTTTTGCATTTCAAGCGCTGGGAGAACATTTCAGGAATTAATTTAAACCAATATCCGACAAACCTCAGCAGTGGTATGCGGTCTTCAGTTTGAATCTCTTCAGACCGAAAGCCCTATAAAAACGCTAAATTAAAATTGACTACTTTTTATTGCATTGCATATACTCGATGTATGACAGCTTACTTTTACTAATGTTTAAATTGCTATGCATTTTATCGGCATTAATACGGAGTTTTCTCAAAGCTGTTTGCAATTATAAAATCTAATGTTTAGTAGATTTTACTCTGTTAGGTTTAGATTTAATCATTTGTTAGTTTTAAATATAGACTTTAATGCACTTAGCTTTCTGCTGGTTTATGGTGGTAAGCTTGAATGCTATATGGTATCGATATATGGAAACGATGGTAGAGAAGTGTGGAACGAGTTTGTAGAGACTTAATTTGATAATCGCTTAGGGGAAAGACTTTCTAGAGAACCTTTTGCAGTATTGTGTTGTAATTGATGAAGTTTTGTTAAAACAATGTTTTGAATATTAAAGAATGTGATTAGTCTACAATGGTAAATATGTAGCTTAAGAATATTGTAGAAAATAATGGTTTAGGCTAGGAGATGCACGGAGAAAGGAAAAAAAAAAAAAGAAAGAAAAGAAAAGAAAAAGAAAAAAGGAAAACAGACTTTCTGTAAATAAGGAAAAGGAAGACTTAAACATAAACAGAAATAAAATGTATATGTGGTGAAGGGATCATTAATAGTTTATATAAATGGATAAGAGAGAAATATATTGATAAACTAAAGTGAGAATATTACATGGGTAATTGCAAGAGTAACAGAATTTAAAGGACAAAGAAAGGGTTTTTTTTTTTTTTTTTAATACACACACACTAAAGTTTTTACAAATGATTGCAAGAGTCGAGAAAAATACTTATTTAAAGTGAAAAGTAAATGAAAATGGGCAATGAATAGAGAGAGAGCGAGCGAAATTTTATCTTTCATTGTATAAAATATATGTATATTATATTATGTATGTGTATGTATGTACATTATGAATTTAAGTAATTTTTAGTTATGTTAATGTGTTTGTTTTTGTTGGATGTCAACCTGAAAAATGTCCAGAACCAATTTTATAAACAGCCACCTATATTATACATTTCTCTGCGCTTAAATAATAAATATAAATAACAAATTGTTAAACATAGCATTTAAAAAAAAATTGGAGGCCTTTAAAAGTTGATCCAAACTTTTTGTATGCTTGCAGAATAAGGAAATCAATTTTCTTAATTAAAATGACTGGATATATTTTTAGCAGTATTCAGTAAATTCAATATGACATTTCTAATCTTAGAGAATGTGTATGAATGAATTTTATTTCTCATACATCAACATATGCCTAAAACTTTTTAACAAAATGAACATAAATAAAGGAAAATAAAGGAAAAACATATAAATTTTAAATATAACCAATACGATCAGTGCCTTTGGCAATACCGTAAGGCACCAATTTATTCCAATTTGATTGGCTCAGCCCCCCAGTCCCCGGTTAATCAGCAGCTGCCTACTGGAATATCCAGGAACCAGTTTCCGATCGAACTAATCCAATGCAATGCTATAAATAATTTATACAATCAATAAAATATTAAATTGCATTTCATGCAATAATGAACCTTCTTCCTTTTCTAACTAAATCCATTCCTTTAAATTTATATTCTTGTGAGTTGCGTATTCCTTTAAACACATACGCAAACAAATATGTAAACATAATAGAATGAAAATAATCATTTTCCTTTCTATGTTCTCAGTTCATGTAAACTTAACTACTGTTAATAAAATTTTACATTTCCCCACTTTCTTACCCTGACTTTATGGAGTTGCATTCCTTCCATATTCCATCACAATTAACCCCAGTTTGAGTATGTAATGGGGATCTGTATTCACTCCTAAATAGTGCAATTGCTCAGCATTGTTATTTCCATTTATCTTGCTCACATTCCATAACCATTTTTGTCTCCCTTTGCCAATGTAGTTTCCCAGTTTCTTAATTTCGTCTGATATTAAATTTAAAATTCTTCTTCCTCTTATTTCATTTAGTAAATTTTTCCACTTTTAATAGGAACTATTCCCTCCAAAACTTGAGTTGCTTACATTCTAATATGCAACGGCAAGCACTATCTGGTTCTTCACACATAAGACTTATACCCTTAATATATTCATTTTTTATTCCACTGAAGTATATTACTCTTGTTCTAAGCCATGCCAGTTCTTCTCTTCGTGCCCTATTACAGATTTCAATATATCTTTCTGCTCCCCACGTATTTTTTAGTGTGCTATATAATTTCCGAGATTTGTGGCATTAAAATTTGCCCATTTTCCCTGTTTTTCAATATCCTCAATTATTATTATTATTATTATTATTATTATTATTATTATTTCTGTCCAAAATACTTTACGCAATCTTTCCCCCTCGTACCAAATTTGACCCTTATCCACTTCTTGTAGAACATTTTGGATTTTAGATATCCAAGTTTCTCTCCCTTTAATTTTTACCTTGTGCTACTAAACACTGATTGATCATATTCTATTCTTCTAGTCTCCCTATTCTATACCGATATTTCAATACTCATTCTATAAACCTTGCTTCAGTAGAGAGTAACTACTGCAGTGCTACCAGCTTTTTGTACATGATCATGAATAATTTTAAAAATTAGTCATGCATTACCATACAATATAGAAAAGAATATTCCAGTAATATGCAATTGTAACACGTGTATATGAATCTTGTCAATTGTTATGAGCTGTTGCAAAAATTTTAACAAATATTAATTACATTAGTCGATTGTTAG
Source organism: Metallyticus violacea (assembly GCA_030762175.1). NCBI lineage: Eukaryota > Metazoa > Arthropoda > Insecta > Mantodea > Metallyticidae > Metallyticus > Metallyticus violacea. The sequence continues at coordinate 120,154,362 of CM060832.1, forward strand.
TTACAGTTATCGTAAGGAAACTGAACAGACATTAATAAACTTAAAAAGGATTGTGAAGAATTAAAAGAACATGAGTGTAATTATTCAGTAATGTTCTACAATTACTATCAATTGTCTAATGCTCCAAAACTGTATTGTCCCTAAATTTAACAAACCAATAAGCATTTACCACTCGTTTGATCTCACAAAAGTTATATTTCTTAAGACTTTTAACGCAGTTTAGAAATTACTGCCACTGAAGTCAGCTCTGTTTCATAATGATTAACTATGATAGACAAGTTATTTATCGTGACAATCTATCAATGACTAAAGTAAAATTGCAACAATTTCATATACTTAGGACTCTCTTTACTATAACTTATAAAAAATAATTTTAAATTGTGTAGGTATATCAATGAACATAGTACAATATATTTATTGCAAGAAAGGCTTTATCTACGAAAGAAAACATGACAGGGAAGACGAATTTTGAAAGTGTTTATAATTTGCCATAATGTGAAATTACTAAAAATAGAAGTGAATATACTAAGAATGATTATATAATGAGAAAAAATATGAAATAATTGACTAACTTCAATTACACCCCTGAATTCGATTCTCATTGCTGCAGTGGAGAACAAAGTTTGGGCCTTGGAAGATGGGATTTGTGCCTTGAGGTCTGTTCATCCTCGCACTCTAGTGCACAATAAGCCTGCGTGTAGGCTCATTCCCTAGTCCGCAGTGAACTTCTTTCTCAATATGCGATTCTAAATGCATCAGCTCATGCCTAAACCTTCTCTAATTAAACTTTGTATGTAGGTCACAGGTCTTGTAGTACGTATTGTTGCAATCAACTCTTGCACATTTGCAGGAAAGCCTTTTTTTATTGTGTAGAGTTAGCATTAACATTCGAAAGATAAGACAAGTGGCTGCACGCAATTGCATTGATGAGGCAAACGTGCATGCCGAGGACTCATCGCGTTCACAGGTTTTGTTGCCAGTGTTCAAGCTCAATTGCTTAGCTATAAGTTCTGATGACCATTATATTTTGAAATAAGAAATTATTGTTCTACCACTTTGGACCCTTAATTATGTAATTATTTTAAATAAGATTTTCCTTTGGATACTTACAAAATTTCTCTCTCAAAAGTTTAGCATGTAAATTGAGAAAAATTACAATATTTTTGGAGTCTACAGCGAGTGCTATATTATACTTTTGGTATACTACTATACTAGAGTAAGTTCTTCTATTGCAGCAGTTTACATCTCTCTAATTCAACTAGCAATTTCAATGTTTTTTTATTACGCTGAAAGTCTAAAGTGTGCATACCTTTTGACATATCTTGTCCAATTCATCTTTCATCATAATGTTTTTCTTTTGGAACAGAATCGCTGTTTTACATCGAACACCGTTCTCTTTGTTTATAAGAAACGAGAAAATAACCATTGTTGAGTATTCGGATGCATAAAAATCTCGCCCGTTTCGTCTTTTTTGAGACAAGTTGCCCAAGTAGGTTCTATTGCAGTTAAAGATTATTTAGTACGTGCAATACACCAGCTAGGTTCCCATACTGTGTTTTACAAACTTTATAAATTGTTTTGAAACTTTCAATAAAATCGGAAAATATCACGTTCTTGTTCCATTGTACTTAAAAACTTTTAAATATCAATACCATGATACTTCTACCTCTTTCGGCATCTCCCCGTGCTTAAGGAATGAAATTGGGGAAAAGGAACATATGGCGTACAACTAAAGAAGTTTCATGGATTTAAGGTATATCTCTGCAGTTTGGTCCAAGTTAATTGAATACCCAAAATTGAACATTGATTATTCATCGCTCCTGATGGGTTTAAATTGGAAGAAAACTTTGTTCAACATTTAAAGCCACCTATGCTATAACGAATTTGTTTATAATATTTATTTAAAATCAATAAAAATATTCCCTAACAGATTTTCAGCTTAATATTGTGGGCGATCCATTTATTAATGCATCTAAACCATGTGTGCCGCGCAGCTGGTTCCCGCGTGGCCTTGTATTGTATTGTGACTTCAATAAGCTAGTGACTGCAGATATGAGAAGGTTCCGCATTATAAATCGAGTTTGTGTGTTTTGATAAAGCCTTTGTTTCAGTGATTGGTTCATATTTTAATGCGTCATCCAGTATGTAGATAATACATTTTAAATACGGGGTCTTACAAATATCGCTTTATGCAGGTTATATCTTTATTTCATCCTTATCCGGCTGAAGTGTTCATAGAACATGTTCACCTTAAAGGCACGCTAGGTGTAATTATTCCCCTTTTAGACTTCACACTCGATAACGCAATGTTCAGTAAAGGTTGAAGTAAGTCTGAAGCTTTAATTGCAGCACATGCCTGCTGACAGTTGCACATGACGTGTGCACTACCTCCGGAGCCTTCATTTCCCCCACCACCAAACCCCAAAGAGCTCTCTTCACCACCTCTTGTATTGCTGCAAGCAAAGTAATTAACACCTCACTCGACACTGACTGTCTAGCTACTCAGAAAATATCTTGCATGCTTTCTCTCCTATGTACACTAGCTATTGTTGTTCAGTTTGTGTTTTCGACGTTTAATTTTATTTGTATTTACTTGTACATTATTGGCTTAAGCATTCAGGAGAAAAATCTGAATTCACAGTTAATAGTACTGGAATACAAAATTATTTAGAGCGCCTCCAGGTCTAGTGGTAGCGTTTTGGACTACTAATCCTAGGTCCTTGGTTGGAATCCCGGTCAGGTCAATTTGTTTGGGCAAGTTTATTTTTTTTCGGAGAATATTCCCTACCCTTAGAAGGCGAATGACAGATAATTTTAACGTGGCAAAAATTCCGAGCTCATTTGTGTCATCATTAATTAATTTCATTCCATTAGCTAATATAGACTTACACCTATACCTTGCATCTCCAATCTACGGACGTCGCGAGAAGACCAACAATAAATAAAACATGACAAATAAAGGATGTCTCAAAGTAAAGCATTATTTAATTTGTGCACCATTTTATTCTCATTGGGTTGGCAATGCGCTCTGAAGCACATGTTGTAGTAGTCAAATTCCGGTCAGTAGTGGGTTGGTCATGATGGAGAAATGCACGATGCTGGAGTGCATAACTATCTTGAAAGCATATTACAAATACGGGGAATTTTGTGCTGAAACGGTGCGCAAATTACGTGGAATATTTGGACAGAAAAACGCACCAAACGGAACGACTGTAAAGACTTGTTCAAAAGCTTGGACAAACAGGTTTGGTGATGGGCAACAAAAGAAGTGGGCGCCCTAGTACTGGCCGCTCGGCCGAAAGTATTGCCGCTGGAATTATTGGGCCTTACTTATTCGAAAACGAGCCCGGAAGCGCAGTAACTGTCAATGGTGCACGTTATCGCGAGATAACATTTTTGTGGTATCATTTGGAAGCCATGGACTTTGGCTTTGATGTTGAGATGTTGTTCCAACAGGATGGCGCTACGTGTCATGCGTCGGGTGAAACCATTGATTTATTACAGCATAAAGTATATATATATGGGCGGCTGTTTTCACGCAGCAATGATTACAATTGGCCACCAAGGTCATGCGATTTTGTACCGTGTGACTTTTATCTCTGGGGATTTATTTTCTGAAGGATGTCTCAAATGTAAAGCAGGATTTAAATTTAATTAATGAAACTTTGTTTATACATGAAGGGGCAAAGTTGTGACACACTTAAGGATGAGTGAAGTTTTAATAAACGTTTATCTTCGAACAATAATTACGTACTGTGCTAATAATGTTCAGTTAATATCTGAATGCAATTTTTTAACTTCCTGTGTTATTTTCAAGCTAAAGATGGAGTATTATTGGCTTTTTGTTAGAAAACGATACTTTTTAAATTTTTATCGGCATATAAGCCTTCAAAGTGTCTTAGTCATGTTTATTTAATTGAAATATAGTTCAAATACAGCTTGTCAGAATGTAAAAACAACAAACTCTTAAAATTGTAATTGCGAATAATGGTTACTTCAAAACAATAAATGGAAAGTGACAAAAATGTGTCATGTTTATCGGGTTCTGAATTTGTGAGCTCTCAAGCGACATCCTATTAGAAGTAATAGTTGTAGTAATTGATCATCCTATTGTAGTAATTGATAAGAATGATTTGACTGATTTTAGCAGATTTTCTTTCTTCTGCTTTGGAATAGATGGTTCCTGAAATTGTTTTAGCATCTTAGGGCTTCCTCTTTAATCTGCACTCAATTTTAGCTCTTTATGATTGTAGCTACAGAAAATCATTCACAAATGACATTTTTAGTACTTTTAGAATTTTATTTTCAGCCAATGCAGCTCTCTACTCTCATTGTCTTTAGTTCCGTTTTGGTAACTACTGCAGCTAACAGTTTCAAGTCTTTGATATCTTCAAACCTCAACTTTTTAGTTATATAGTCACCGCCAACTTTGTTGTGAAGATTGACTTAAAAATGTTCAGCTGTCGTGCATAGTATTTCTTAGCTGTTTCAAAGACACAGAAACTCGTATTCAGTTATCCGAAATTGATAGCTTTGTGCAAAAAAAATGAATGATGATTGAATATATTGCTTACACTGCCAGGTCTCAGAAAATAACGATACTTCGATGGTTGGTGACAGCCTGAAACCAAATTAGCAATGCTGCACTTAATTCAGTTTCCTCGTTGCACATTTGCTTCTGTCCATGCAAAAGAATTTGCTCTGTGAGAGGAAATTGCTTCAAATCGTACATAGTTCAATTATATGCCCATAGTTTTCGACTGTAATATAGTGGGAAAATATTTTAAGAAGGGATCTATAAACCACTTTAAAGATCGACGTTTTCACTCATAAATTTTTCATATTTTAATGTTACTTCTTTAAAGCGAGATTTGCTGTCATTTGCTTTCCCTTTTATTTTAATGGTGTTTGTTTATTTTCTAGTGTGACTTTTATCATTTTAATTCGGTTTGTAGTAATCCACACAGATCCAGCACTAATCTTTCTTGGGTGAGGTGACATACATTTTAATCTACCCTTCGATATTATGAATGTTCTGGCTACAATTGTTATGACTAAACAGAAGTTTGCTTTTAATTTTGCAAATACTTCACAGCTATAATACATAATATTAAATTATAATAACAGCTCTTCAATTACTAAGTGTAAAGTTTTCGTTACGTCGTCAAGTAAGTGTGGCCTTGTCATTCTATGAATGGATTTGATCACATTTACCAACAGAGGAAAATAAAGTGCGGACTTGTTCATAGAAGATGCTCTTTAAAAACTGTCTATGAGATTATTTTTTCAAACCTAGCTCGATTGTTTGTACAGCAATTGAATTGAATATATATACTTGTCTTTCTATTTTATCTCTCTTTAAAATTAAAACATGTTTAATCTTATAAAACGGTGCAGAAGTTTATATTACGCTTTGATAAAATTAGTATACAAATATATATATAGTTAAACAAACTAAAAATTGCTGGTTTCGATTGTAATTATTTTAATTCCCAGTTATATATATATATATATATATATATATATATATATATATATATATATATATATATATTAAGGGGATATGGAATGGGTTTTGGGTGAAAAAAATCGATTTTTGGATTGTTTTATATGAAGTATAAAGTTTCCTCTTCATTGTTTCATTTGAATTATCTGGATATTTATCCTAACAGTATGTTAATTATTAAAATTATGTGGCCACCTATAACGAAAGAAATATGATGAAATGTACAGCACTGCAGTTGTCAGGTTTAGGTGCTGGCTAAAATAATGTTGATGCATTGCAGCGAAAAGATAAAGAGAGATTCAGAAGTGCAAAAATAAGATTAATACATTCATAAATAAAGCAAAACAATTCAAAAGAAGTGCCAAAAAGGAATTAGAACTGGAAAATGTAAACGATTCCCATGATTCAATGCTGCAGAATTTACTTATGTTCCAACTTTGGAGCTCATTTCCTGTAAGTTTATTTTTTCCTTACACAAGGAATATTTTTTTCAGTTAATATTTGGGCTGAAACTTTCAGCAGTCGATTATGGAGATATTTTACATACACTCAAATAATAATGTTTAAAATAATTAATATTGGGGAAAAATACTTAAATACTATGTACTATAAAATGTAGGAAAACAATTGTCACAACATATATATAAATTAACAGTAATTATAATACTACAAACGGATAAAACGCTAAGTAAAAGTCACACTTGAGATCGCTATATTTCGAACTCGTTGAGTCCTTCTATGGCAAGAAGACAAGTGCCCATATGCTTTTAATCTAACAAACACTTATTGATGCGTTACCTACACAATGCTCTGAAAGTTTACTCGAGATAGAGAAATGGCAGCTATATTTTTACATAAAGCGCGTATACCCCTTCTATAAATCTTACGTATTAATTTTTTTTCCCCCACACTCTCATTTCTAGTTTCATCTGTTTCCACGTCCGCACTTCGATACTCAATATTTACTTTTATCACCGTCACTTGTCTTCTTGCCATAGGACGACTCCATGAGTCCGAAATATAGCGATCTCAAGGGTGACTTTTTTTTAGTGTTTTATCCTTTTCTATTATAATTACTGTTAATTTGTTACATTGTTAATAGTGTTACTTTATTTTTATTTTATATATATATATTCCAAAACTTATCAAAATTAAAAAAAAAACTCTTATTTCACATAGCATATGGAAATAACAGTTCGAAAAATTATTAAAAAATATATACCATAAAATGTATGAAAACAACTGTCACAATAAAATATGTTTCCAAATCTATTCAACTTTTAAAAAATCTGTTATTTTAGCTATCATAAGGGTATCCACATACTGTGAAAATTTTAGCATTCTGGGTTGTATAGTTACTGAGAATATGTTCCTTGCACATGCGACACATTTTAACATTGTCTAGATAGGGCATTCCATATCCCCATAGTGGAAAAACTGTCAATGAATTGAAAATGTATAATGTCTAATTGGCATAAATATATCAAAACCCAACACAGTTTAAAAACACAGTGTTTCAAGTTTATATGATAATATATGACATCAAAAGAATTAACTTTATTTCGAAAAAATTCACTGACGCGATTGTAAAAATGTAAATAAAGTTTTATCTTATAAAGCACAATGGATGCCTTAAATTGTTATACATTTGAAATAAACGGATTTTTAAGTTTAAATGCTTGCTTATGGAATCCTGCAAAATGTATTACTGTTATTTTGTCTGCAAAATATAAAATGCATAATTGGAAATATAGTTGGAATTTTGGGTATCTTTTATGCCAGTTTTGGATAAAGTTAGTGTTATTTATAACAAGCGTTTTTCTTCATTTTTATTGTGTCTGCTGATTTCATGCAGCACAGTTACTCCAGTTGCGTATCCACGAAATTCTTTTTATTCAAACTCAAACCATTTTCCAACAAATTGGAGCAAAAGAAATGCGAAGTTAAATAAGAAAAACTAGACAAATTAAAAGTGAACGATGACAACGAAGCTCAAATTATAATTGGAGAATGTAATTATTGATGATGGACATGGTAACCCGAATGCCAACTTTTATGTCGGCGGCTATAGGTAAAAAGTCACAAAAATAAACATTTGGCGAAATTATCTTTACCTACTTTTCGAAGACGATGAAAAAAAAAAGGAAAAGAAACGAGCGATGAAAGCAACTATAAAGTGCGTAATAAAACAGATTTGATGATGATTGGCCGCGCCATCTTCAGAAGGCTGAAAGTACGAAGCCAATGGCAAAGGAAAAGATTGGAAACAAGAGCTAAGGTTAGGATGTCTGGAAGACTTATCTAAAAATTTATTTAAAACATATGACTTGTCTTTCCTCCTTCACTGATTTTAATTAATTATCAGTTCTGATTATCTACAGAGTTGATTGCCAAAATATTCTATTAATATCCAGATAATTTCCTTAATTTATTACCTTCAGTATTCCTAACATTGTTTCTTTCCCAGTAAGAAATTATTACACATATTCCTCGTTTATTATTTTTTCATTTAAATCCAAAGGGTGATCCAATAAATCTCCCACAGCAAACCAAAAGTGAAACTGGACGCCGTCCCTTCCTGCATAATGCGACCTTATGCTTTTTTATTTTCGTAAATAAAATTTTGCCTTACGCAAAGTTAAGTGTCGCAGTGGAAAGGCTTTTGCTAACAGTTGGAATGAGTGCATGGCATACGAGCTCATTCTGCAGGAGTATTTTATTACTGTGTCGGTGAGCATTCAGACGCCTGGAAGAGTAATTCTTTGGGTAGGACATTTTAAAATGAAAACACTTACAGTACTGAATAGTGAATGCTTAAGTACGATAAATGTGCTTTACAAATTCTTCCTGGAGAATGGTAAATATTGGAAATAAAAATCCACTTTAACTTCTCGCCTGAAAATAAAGGGATAAGGGGGGGGGGGCACAGGTAAATTTAGACATCGCTTGAAATAATATACTACAAATAGTTTTTTGTCTTTCTCAGAAAATGGACATTTCTAATGTATCTTGGCAAAAAAGGTGCAAACTCATTGCAGTTAAAACTTTTCAAATTGAAAGCCTTGTAATCAAAGCATGGTTTTAGTGACAGTGGGCCCTAATCTCAACTCTCTTTCTCAGGATCAATTCGTTAATACTGAAAAACTTATTATTTTTATCCAATGAAATGTGAGCTCTTGTTTCTATAAGACAGCGGATCTCAAACTTTTCTTAATGGAGTGTCTCTAAGCTAAAAATGTAAAATTATATTCTTATATGTTTTTAATCACTATGATAGCACATTGCTAAATTTGAATTTCTGAATAAGAGGGAAAATGCTGCATTTCACTTAAAATCTTCTGTGACAGTTCGAAAAATTTTGGGGATGCCTTGCACAGAAAGGCAGACAGCCCCAGCCTACGTTGTTCACTACCAAAAAAATGCGTGCAGTTGCAAGGAAACTATGGCAGTAAACCTGAGTGTTCTGTCTGATTCTCGATTTCAGTTTATCTATTTGAAAGTTCCTTTCAAAACAAATACCATTAGGCACCATCAGTTTTATTTTAATTAACTTTACTTCAATACACATCATAAATTTGTATCATTCTTTTTCTCGCAACTCATTGATATATTTACAGATTTAAGAGTAAGTGCTGTTGACAGTCATCTAAAGCTTCACAGTAAACTTGGAGGCGGATATCCAGGAGTCCACAGATTACAGTTTAACAACCAGTTCTAACGGAACTGCAAAAATGATATCTAACTTCTTAAACATATATCTAAAATATTTTTGCAACAAAAAAGCAGATAATTTCAGCGTCCTTCCCCTTTAAATATAGTTTACTGAATTAAGTTTTAAGTAGGCATACGATTTAGCACTGTGGCATATGACAACCTGTCCACCGATAGTCGTAGTTACGAAGTTACGGCACGAAAGTAATTGGTTCAACCTGTATATTGTGTTCAGAATATATATTCAATAAATTATTTTATTATTTTCAATCAATCAATATATATATATATATATAGTTATTTTTCTTAAACTTCCATTTCCAGCATATATTTCTGGTACACAGATATATTAATGTTCTTCTATTACAAAATTAGGCAATAACCTTTTTTGTCACTCCTTTCCTTTATTCAGAAACATGTAAAGCGGGAACAAAAGCAACTGCTTTAGTATATTAAATTAAGTTGACTTTGTTCAAACCTTTTTTTTTTCCAGCTCCGCTCGTTGTTTGTCAAACACATTAATATAACCGTTCCTCTTAATGAAGTTTGTGGCTTAGGGGAAGACTAAGGAACAGGAAGGGATGTATATAAAATTCCCACATGAATCGACAACATCACACAGCGCTGCGCAAGACAAACAAAGCTTTCTAGTGTCGTGTTTCTTTGACTCCAATTAAAGTTAATGCTATTATGAGCCAGAATGGCATAGAGAGAACGGAACAGAATGTCGTGTCGAAAGACAACTGCTCGGGAACCATGAGGCGGGTGTTTGACGTCACACAAAACACGGGAGTTGGGATCCTGTGAAGCTTCCATAGAGCAACTATATCCGTTTCCCTCTTTCATTTAGTTTAGTGCCAGAAACTTCGACAACTCCGCCTGTTCCTACTGCAGTTAGTTCTGCCGAATTAACACAGGAATGAAGATATGTCTTTACAAGGTTAAATTAAGAGGAAGGAAATAAAATACATGGGAACGCTGCCCTATTTTCATTTTAAATTGACTCTGTGCACCTAATTAACGTTGTATTTTAAACTAAGGGTCAGGCAAGTGGGATGCGCTCACAAGAATGTTAAAAAGCACTCGGTTACACAAGGAAATGACAATCAAGCTGTTGGCTGCATACATGCTACAGTCAAAGTAGAAAACGGAATATTGTGAACAGGTGCTGCTTAATGTAAATATTGTTTAAGCAGGCTGTAAATATTGAAAATGTTTTATTTTATTCCTTTTATAGAAAACATTTTAACAATTCCCATTCGCTTCTGAAAATGTAGCATTGCACACATTGGTTTACTATCCTGAATGAGCAGATTATGAGTTCTCGTGCGTCAGCCGGTTCAGCAGTGATGTCGGCAAAGGACACCGCTGAGAATCGCGAGCTTCGTGGGAACGCGCCATCAGTCTGATCTAAACTCTGTTGAAACCGCATATGTACAGATTACATTAAGAAGGATAACATTATTGGGCCTAAGTACCATTTTCCACGGCCGGTATGTATATATACTATTTTATGTGCGTACAGAATCAGCGCGTGCTGTCGGGAGATTATTCGAAGAGAAATTCCATGATTATCAGGTTCCAAGTCGTGCCACGATTCATAAATTAGTTATATTTCGGGGAAAGGGAAGTATTCGAGATAAGAAACGAAAACGATGATAAAAACAAAGTTTATAAGACAAAGCCACATACCTTAGAGGAAGTGAAGACAGCATCCGTCGATAAATTCTATTGTTCCACGAAAATTAAAAAGAGCGATAGAAAATTTCATTAGTCGATGCAAGGAATTTTAAAAATTGAAGGAAAGCTGTTCCACCACCTCCTCAATTGACACAGATGAAAATACTGTATAGTTTTCGCTCTTCTTTTTCTGTAATATTATTAGCCAGAGCTTCCATAACGAAATTGTAGTTTGGTTTAGTGTTACGTGGCGCCGTGGGTTCAGGTTAGAATTTTGATTTTTTATTTTAGTTAACTTTGCGTCACATATATGTCATGTGGTTGAGACCATTTATTTATGTATTAGTTACATTTTCAGGTATCTATCCACTAGTAATCGGCAAGCTGGTTATTAAACGACTGATACACTTACACATACAAGCACGTCTCACACTTATATAAATAATCTTTTTAATATAATGATGTGACATAGCAACTTTAAAATTCTTAATTTAAAATTTGTAACTGCGCTAAAGCTACCACATCGTAACACGCAATTTTAAATTCATACTTTACACCCATGCTGCTGCAACCTCATGGTTACGATTGACGTAACTTTATAATCGCACTCAAACTATGATTTGTGCTTTGTGTGTGGAATACGTGTTGAAAGAGAAAAGCATGTAAAGCCCCCCAAAGGAAGTGTAGCAGCCTGTGGGATTCGTTACATTGGAATAGAAGGCATTGTGGTAATATTTAAAAAAATAGAAAATAGTTTTCACTCTCCTTTTATTACATAATTAACTATTAAACCCAAACCATATAATAATGCAGCTGTTCAGATTGAAATACTTTAAATGTGAAAATTGCACCAGAGATTAAGTTCTTCAGAAAATTTACATAAAATAATTTCAGTAAATATTACATATTTAAATGGTGGTTTACTTATACTCTCTAGAAAAATCCTTACAAGCATTTATCCAAAAACATTCTATTCATCCAACTAAGCAGTTATATAACATGGAGCACAACCGGCGGGGGTCCGCTCCGCGGACCAAAAGATAAAATTCACTTCCTTTCCCCGTTTTATAGTGAAACACAAAATTGTGAAGTGCTAGGTGCTCTTTATACCCTAGTGAACAGCGGCCTGCGTGTAAAAGAAACAGCTAAAATGGGCTGCAAAAATGTACACATATATATCTACTTATAATTATTTATATAATTTAAATAACACGAAACCAAGATAACTTGTAGTATACTTACAATTAGCTAAAACACATTTTTAAAAGCAATATAGGAAAATTTCTCAATAGAATTCTTATTTAATCACTTTAAATTGCAAAACGTTGACAAAAGTATCACGCCTTTACAATATTCCTAGCAACAAACCTGGATTGCAGAGAAAAAAACTAAGAAAGTCAATTTTTTTTCCAGCTAAGAAGCTGAAATATCTCCATTTCACTGAAACTTCTTAGCTGTGACCACTCGATAGCAAGTTCAGAAGAGAATAAACGTAAGCCGTTGCACAGAGAATTGAATAGCCAACGGAACCTTCAAATCAAGACGTACATTAAACCATAGGCATAAAATTCAAACATTTAGCTGCATCAGGTGACGGCACCAAGAGGAATGAAGACACAGCATTTTTGGTTAACATGCATCGGCTTAAAGAATAATTTTTATGTGTAGCAGGGAATGAAACCTGGGATCCTTAGCGCAACAGACAATGCTCAGATTATATGTTTACTCTTAGTTATACGCCCATCTGTTTTACTCATCAATAGCTACTCGTGTATGATGGTCTTAAGAGTTTGCTGCCTTATATATCAGTTCAATACTATGTTCCTTTGCCTGAGAAATTTATTTGAATGACATAAGAAACGTGACCCTTAAAGTTATGATACTTCATTGGCTATCTTCCAGTAAACTTTTAATTTAGTAATGGTTTTTTGGTCTTTTTACAAATACTTAAATTGAACAAAATCAATTGGAATTTTTATTAATGTATGGTAGATACCACACTGCTAAATCTTAAATATGTAAGTAAAAGGATATATTAATTAAATATTCTACCATTACCCATACAAAGGTGAATGGTTAAAAAGAGAAGCGTCTTTACGTAAACAGGAAAACAATGCTTATTAAATGTTTGTACGGAAAACTGATTTATCACTATTAATATTTGCGACAATATCTTAATAAATTTTCACGCAGTAAATGTTAATAATTTATAACAAAAACGAGGGAAAGTAATGATTTTTTTCAGTTGTCTACATTTACCAAGAAACAAGGCAGATGTTTACAATAACCAGATTACTGTTTTTTCCCACTGTGATCTAACGTATATTTTCCCTTCCATTATTTAAATTGTAATTATATTGGTTCTACCAGAATAATGCTTTACTTTGCGCTACCCTTGTATCTCAACGTATTGAGTGTTTCACTTGCCACCTGACCCTCATTTTTACTTTCAAACTAATTGCATTAATTCAGTGAAATTTAATAGGGATAACGGTGTATGAAAAGCGGTGACGCCACTTATCCTCCAGCTACTATGTCTATGGGAGTTAAAACTGTGCCTTCGTAAATAATGGCGAATTTCTTCCATAACAGCGCAACGCTTCTGAATGCATAACTTAATTCTAATTCCAGGAACTTCAAACATTCATTTTTAGATCCTAAGCTTCTCTCTTTCTTGTCTATTAAATTTTGCCTCCTAAACCCAAGATCATGGGTTTAACCCCGGCCAGAGTCGATTTTTTCGTGCGTAAAATTCTAAGCATGGCTTCTCTCAGAAGGGAAGCAAAGATTTCCGACACATAAAAGAATCTCAAGTCTGGAAGTAGAGCAAAATTTATCGGTCGTTTCACTCCCTGAATTAAATGTGACATGATCTAAGATGTTAAAGAGCGTACATAAATAAAAAAGAAAAGATTTTCATACATTTCACTTTACCAATTTTCTTGTAGGGGTTTGACAGACAATTTTCCAAACAGATTTGTTTCGCAGTCTCTCCCTGACATGAGCCAGTTAATACTTTTTTTTTTTCCGGACTGCTGCGTTATTGTTTTCCCAAGCCCCTCTTGGGCTAACGGGACCTGAAACCTGGAGCCTTCCCAGGCTCTTCGGTTAAGCACAATTTTGTCTGTTCTAATTACCTGTCCGCACCAAAGAAGTTGGGTCTGCACGTCTTAGACTTTAACGGTGGCATATTAAGGACCTTGAGGGTCTTATTTTGTACCTTTCTTTTCGTGCCTTTCGTGTCCTTAATTCTTCGAAATAACTGTTTCCATAACTTGCAGACACGTTTTATTTTCGGACAAAATACATGGACTCGTAGCTGTGGTTCTGTTTGTATGCAGTCAGCCTGACCTTATTGTTCTTCTTGCTTAGAAACCCCCAATAATGACGTGATAGAGAGGTCCAATCGCAGAAATCCTGGTGTTCACTTCTGGGTCAATTCCACCTATTGATCATGGCCCGAGATAATTAAATATCTGCACCCTCTCTCAATTCAGTATGACGGTGTAGTGCATAGAAACGTTTTACATGCACAAAGGACATACGTACCTAATAACACGGAATTATTTTAAATTAGTTTCAAAATTATAAGGAAAGATCCAGGGCCGAGAGTGACTGAAACAATTAATAGTTATATATATATATATATATATATATATATATATATATATATATATATATATATATATATATATATATAATTCGTACATGTCATAAACAGGGAGATATAATCCATGTTTATTGTTTAGTTACTTCTTTTACATACGTTAGTCTAGTAAGCTATTGGACAATACAGTGAGATTATTAGGTTTACGTGTTGCCTGAGCACAGCTGCTTAATGGGGAAGGGGAGATAAGAGTCGGCACACATAAAGTTAATATTTATATTATTACTGAATGAATGAAATGATACTGAATTTAAAACTGATATTAATATGCACTATCATATGTTATAAGAGATGTTGAAAATGATGCCCCACAGTGGCAAATCATTGTTGCCACTGCGTAGGAAATAACTTCCTTTCCGTAAGAACACAACGGTTGGAACAAGTTTTTTGTTAATGAGAGATTCTATCTCTCTTAACTTTACAATTTATTTGGAACTTTTGACTTTTTTCTCTTTCCACTCCTCTGCAAGAATCCCTTTTCTCATATGTGTTATACATAAAATCTGGTTGTTCAAGTCTGTATTTATGTAGTGGCATTACAGATTTTATACTCTATGAAGATACCGAGTAACTCATGAACGCACAAACATTCGATGACAAAACTCCCTCAAACTATCTACAAGCTTCTACCTGCACATGATTATATGCTTTAACGACTGGTTTCTCCCAGTAGGCAACTGTGCTCTCGATCCATAACTCAAGTAACTTTACTGTTTTACAGAGTAATTAGAAAATGCATGTACCCATCTCCCGGGCTTCCCTGACCTTTATGTGGTGTGCAATTGCAAAATTTAACCCTTTAATCTTCCCCTATGCCTGACAGGTAGAGCGAGAAGCATATTTTTTGTACACAAAGCTATGCGCTTTATATAATAAAATAAACAAAAGAATTAATTGATGTTTTTATGGTATGAATTCCTAGTACAGTATTATTTTGTGCTCAGTGTCACAGTTTGTGGATTTAGTACCTTTTTCACTAATAAAACATTGCATATACAAAAGTATTGAAAACAAAACATGCATGGTGATTCCAGGAAATATTTTCTAAACTAATTTACATAATCGTTTTCATTAAACTAAATAGAATAATTGAATTTATCAATTACTGGATGCTCTGCATAATAAACTTTATAAATTAATTTGATTTAACTGTATACAATAAAACAAGAACTCCGGCTAACTTACCGTTCAGCCTACTTTCTTAACCATCTAAATCCATTTTTCTCGCACTCTTCCTAAATGCATTCTTGTTCTTTTATTCAGTTCTTCTCACAGTCAATTAACATTTTTATTTCTAAATATTCTTCTTGCCATATATCCCATTTTGTTTCCAAATTCCTCCATTTGTCTTTCAATTTCTTTTAATTCCGCCAAACAATTCTTTACATCACATAGAAAAAGTCTTTTTCACTACACCCCTTATAGCCTTTCAAAAATATATTGCACCTGATCTCGCCCAAACAAAGCTATTTCTCGTTTGCCTGTCACTAAACTGCACATGTTTCTCTCTACCCCAAGTAATAGTTACCTAAAACTTTGTGCATTGCTCTAAATTCCTCATTACACAATACTTAATCAATTACTTTTTGAACACTGGCATTTGCAAAGATAAATTCATCTTCATTGCCCTCCCCTCTGGAACTATTGCACGAAATTAAATTATTACACTCGCAGAATTCAATAAGCGTTCTATCTTCTTATTGCGTATCTTATGTCTACTCCTTCACAAGTTAATCTCAACTTTTCTCCGTTCATTATCATACTCCGTTATCACAATTCTTCTTTGCTTCTCCTCTACTCTGCTATTGAAATCATTCTGTACCACATTTGGATATACCTCCTTAATTCTTCAATATCCGCCAGTAAATACTTTTTATTTTTCTTATACGAATTTTCTTATTTATCTTTAATGCATTAATTTCCTAATAATGTATTTTGTTGACTTTTTGTATCCTGTTAAAAAAAATACACTTTTATTTCTCTTCAGAAAGATGACCAAGAGCTTTCAGTAGTTTAGCAACTATGACGTAGTACTTCATAGTAACCTTGCTGTACATATTCTAAACATTCCCTGAGCTTGGTAATGTTCTAAGCATTGTGTGAAAGTCTGTTAATCACGTTCCAAACTAGAGTTTCAATATTACAATTTTCTATTTCTCCACTGCTACTGGGTGTAAACCCAATTGCACATTGAATAATTATATACATACATCATCTATTTACCACACTTTCAACTCTTTCAATATTGCTTCCATTTTTTATTCTTCCAATAAAAATCTTGACCACTTCCTGATCTAGTGGTTAGCGTTGCTGACTACTTTCCTGGGGGGCCCGTGTTCGATTCCCGGTACCTACTTAGGAATTTTTCTGAGTAAGGGATGTCTGGAAAGCCGTCCACCAGGTCCCTTGAGGACAACTGGGAAGCTGCCTGACAAAGATGGCGACCTTCGATCTCGCAATCCCGCTATAGGACATTCGGCGGGGTGCGTGGTGTGATCACATGTCCCTCCTGCAGTATATTCCGATGATGTCATATGTCGTAGATAGAGGTAGAGGTCGTCGCGGAAGGCCAACGGCACTTCTTAGACTATGGCGAGCAATACAATGCGAATCTTAGGTATCATTGAACAATCTGCTGTCAAGGTTGCTTCCACAATTAGATGAACTGTAACTGGTGGTGTTGAACAGCATATAATGTTTTTGTATCTTCAGTAGCATCTAATTTCTCTTCCTCAGTGCAGCTGTACGAAGCAATGAATCGATTGATCACGTGTGAAGACCTTGAGCATTTAACAGCTATATTAAGGGAATATTTACATCAAATGTAACACTAGTATTTGTTACAAAGAAACATCTTCCTGAAGCCACTCCATATGAAAGAAAAAAGAAAGAAAAATAAAAAGAAAAAAAATTTCTCGCTCTTTTCTTCTTACGCATAGGAGTTTTTGGTTCTTTAACAATAATTTTAACTTCTTCAGGATAGTTTGCTAGTATATTACAAACACATTAAATCATGTGACAGTATAAGTAGTTAAAAAAAACATAACACATTCATATCCCTTTTATGTCGTTAATTGTCGCACTTTGCAAAAAAAAATTTCCAAAACAAACAAAAAAAAAAATCCTTCCAAGTTTCCTGCAGCCCACAACCGAAAGAGACCTTTTCATGTATAAATAACCGAACTTCTTCTGTAATTTATAATTTACCGGCCGGACACAGGCCTAAGAATAAATATTGGATATTTGCTGGCTATTTGGCAACCCTAATATAAGTTACGATTGCATAGTGTAATGAGGTCATAGTATATTTCTGATCCTTTTTATATGCCATCCGAATGAAAAATTATCTGAATATATTAAACAGTTCTATTGACAAGAGTAAATAGTGAAACTTAGTTATATTCCTGACATCTCAATAATAATGAAATATGTTGACACCCTTTCAATGTTCTGTTTTATTCAATTGCCTTTGTATTAATCTCTTGTCAAAAGGGGTTCTTGAATAAAATTTAAAGTTGAACCTTGTATGCAAGTGTTGAAAGCGACCACTTAAAAGGAAAAATTACACATATTTTCCTGTTACCATTGCAGAAAATCTGAACATTTATTTCACTAACCTTCTTTCCCCCAGGCTTTTTTTTCCCCTTGGATTAAACCGGACAGTTAGCATTGCTGGATTTTGCTTGCCTTTCTCCCTTTCTGTCTGCGTACCGTCCCATTTATATCTATTTTGCTTAAATTCTTTCTTTTGGACGGCACTCATGGAATTTGTTTCTAATGTCTTCACTTTTTTCTCTCTTTGTCTGATAATTTATGTTCCTATGGCAATCGCAAAAACCTCATTCCGTTCGCATGTAGCCACCAACAATATTTCTTACTTAATGCCCACAATTTAGAAGCTGCAAAAAGCTGGCATAGTTTCTGCACCATATCTTGTTATTTCTCTCTTTCTGCAGAAATGATATAATCGCATCAGGCATATTTATGGCAGTATTACGAGGTGCTCACCTATATCTTCATTAAATGCATCATATGATATTTTTCGCCAAATTCTTTAAATATGTTAATATTCTTATCATTAATCGAGATTTTTTCGCATTTTAAAATATTTCAGGACAAATTCATGTAATATGTTAGTAATACTTTAAGGTTAAATTGCAAAATTTTATACATTATTGTACATTTTGCACCTGTAAAAGTATTTCAGATAAAAGTGTTGACAGCATTACAATATTATTAATAAAAGATTTTTCGTCAAGAACGATTTTGGTGTGAAATATATACATAAATTTTTAATGGTATGTAACAGACAAAATTACAGTAGATATTTCACTGCATAGCTAATTATATTTTATACAACATATAAAATTATAGACTTAGAAATGTAAACACCTCCACGGGTGGCCGAGGTCGTTAAGGCGCGGACTGTGAGTGGGAGGTCTGGGGTCCGAATCCCTCCAGGACCATCCTCCCCTGAGTTTTTTTTTTTTTAACAGGTTTTCCTCAGTCCTCATAACTGGCAAATGCCGGGGAGGTACCCTAAACTTAACGTTTCCTTCCGTAAAAAAAAATCCTTTCCCAATATATCATTTCATGTATCACCAGTGTTCACCGCCTGTGATACCTCAGTAGTAAAAACGGGCGTTAAACACAATTAAAAAAAACTAAATGTAAAATGAAACAAAAAACTAAACAAGTTTAATGTATTATTATATTACTAACTTTAAATACTGTTTTAAACTAATTATGTTTTCTACTTTTGAAGAAATCTATGATAGCTACTAAGGATGAATTTTTATAAATTTCAGACATAATAGCACACATTCATGTGTGTATATTAAAGTTTAATGTTTGTATGTGATACAGTCAAATATGACATTAAATATTTCGCTTTAAAATAACAAGCACGCCTACATTTCAGTATATTATATCACACCAGAAGTAGAATTATCTTAAGATTCAATTATAATGATTATTTATGCGATATCTTAAAATCGGCTAATGAAACGAAACAAATTTTTGAATTTTGACCAATCACAGCCGAATTACGGAGTGAAATTGTGGGAAAAAAATTATCAAATCCGTTTTATCATGCAATGTGCATTTGTCTTATGGTCAGTGTAGCCAACTCTACACCTCCACTATGTAATTCCTGAACACGCATCACTGACCACTTTTCCTAGAGGCTGTGGGAAGCTATTGATAGCAATAAAAGCATAGACAATCGACAATCATAACGCCAAATGAAAGGCTCTTTAAAGCGTTTTGGTGATGCGTCAAATGTGCAAATTGATCTTATTAGGAATTTCAAACCGCAGAATGCAAAGAAAAATAGAGATACTATATGTTATTCTTTTTTTCTCTGTTAAATTAGAAAATTGAATGATATTAATTGTTAAAATCGGTTTTGTCCATTTCAGTCTCATGGTCTCTGGATAGAATAGATATTCATAAGTATAACATTTTATACAAGTGCTAAAACTGTGCTCGAATTTCAAAAATATATCATTTTATTTCTTATTTAATTCATGAAATAGTCCTAAACCCATATTTTGCCCTTCTCTGTTGGCATTACTGACAATCGGCAATCTTATGTCACAGGATAGGTTTAAAAGTTTTATAAGCAAATGTGCAATTATTACAATTTTTATAAGCTAAGTTTTGAGGAATTATATTAAAATTCTTATTTAATTCGTGAAATAGTCCTAATAAATATCACTAGAGGGTCTGAACTTAGACTCTCTCGTGATGAAACTCTTTGTAACTTATTAGTGTCTGAGAGTTTGATAGCAGTTATTAAGTCTTCATCTAAAGAAAAACTGTTATTTACATTTGGCAGGTACCATGACTCTCACAGAACTGTTTAGTTGTATATCATGTTTCGATTTAAGGATATATATGCCCAAAGAAATGCACAAGACCACTGTTCATCAGTTGTGTGTTTTCTTTTCAAAATTTCAAAGCAATTTAAGCAACAATCCAGGCATTGTTTTCGTACATTTTCTATAGAATTTGTAGCAATTTGACTACAGTTATTACTGCCAATGACTGTTTCGTAAAGAAAGATTTATATCTTATTATTTGTCAAAGAATATTTGTTTACACTGAAATGTTCACGTTAAAGTTATTAATGGCAAGTAAATTTTGTAATGAAATGCTTGTTGCGATTAAAACGTGCATAATCCAGGTATTTAGGTACACTAAGAACACTATTTACTTTGTTTTTGTAAATAAAAGATAATTTAGAAAAATAATGCATACAACTAATAAATTTTATAAAAAGGTTGTTTAATATGCATATATATTTATATAAAATTAATCAATTATATATATTGAAAAGCTTAACACCGGTTTTAACTACGGAGGCATCACAGGCGTTAGGCACTGGTGATGCATGAGAGGAAACGATAAAGTAGGAAAGGATTTTATTTTTTTAAAGCAGGAAGGTTTCAGGCCTAAGTTTAGGGCATTTCCCCGGCATTTACTATTTAAGAGAATTGAGGAAACCAGGAAAAACCTCAATCAAGGAGGACAGTCCATGGTGGGAATCGAGATCCACACCTTCCTTTCACGAGTCCGCTCTTTAACGATCTCTTTGCCAATTGTGGCGGTTTTATACTTTATGAAATTCAGCTAATTATTACATAAAATATAAACAAAAATTCATAAAAATGTCATAGAGACCAAAAAAAAAAAAAAACAATAAAAATTTAATCGCGATATAAGGAAATCATGTTGATATGGTCCAAAATGTTGTAAATGACGAGATAAAACCTCTAGGACTGTTTTTGTTCTCCGCTACTTTTGAAATACATGATCAATTAAGCATATATTCAGAAAAAGTATTTTGTATATAGTGAAGAGAAGGTAACATATCAAATAAAGAAGGAAAATGTAGAATAATTATTCATGTGTCATATGTTAACCTGCTCAAACTATACAAATCTTTGTTTACAGAAACCATCACATTAATTAGCTCGTATAACAGGTTTATGCTGTGTGAAAGCCAAACCGAATCGAGCCTACAATCTTCAGAGAAAAATGTCATTATCGTTCAGAGCCATATTGGCGGAAAAGTGGCAGCAGCGAAACCTCCAGATAAGAGTCTAATGTTGGCACACTCGTCGTCGCGAGTACACACGCAGTTCGAAGAAGCAATCAATAGTCTTCAACATAGATCGATGAATATAAAAACGCAGTTAGGAACAGTAACACTTTTTGGTGTACACGAAATTTATTTGTAGACCGCAGTCTGTTCTAAAATTTTTCCAAGACTAAACTGTCACACTACTACTGCTCTGGTTTTGTTCCTACTTCTATATACGTTGGATTGAATCAGGTGATGGAAGACATCCTTTAGACGCGGAAGCCAAAAGACGATCTTTTGTATCCTTTGCGAGGAACAAATGAAACGAGGGACACGAGACGGCCAGTTTATGAGGAGGCAGATATACATGCAGGTGGCGTCTATAACGTTCCCAGATTCTTCTCTTTAGTTGATTGGTTACGGAGCAGCCGGAGCTCCCCCCCTCCTGTCTCAAATAAATTGCGGCTGTCGCAAGAGCTACTATCACTCCTGGCGCCGGAGTAGTTTATTCCAATAAGCAAAATATACATACCACTGTACACCTTTCTCCGCCAATCAAGGTCGCCTGACTTTGCAACCCTGGAAACATTAAAAATGAAAGAAAATGAGAAAGGGGGATCATGAAAAAGCCCCAGATTAGGATAAGATTTCAAACCGGGAGTTCCCGAGTTGCAAGAGTTACCGCCTGAACTACTCCATACGGTTATCTCTCTACAAGACAGTAAAGAGAAAGCATTCATGATATGTGCATGATACATTTGGAAACATCTCTAAAATTTTATTATATTTTTTAAATCGTTTACAATAATAATTTTGGAAAATGGTACAGCAAATGCGTAGTACATATACATTCTCTTAGAAACAATTTCAGTGCATCATTGTTTTATTTTAAGATCCTCATCAAGGAATAAAACAATTATTTACCTTCAATGGTGCATTGTCTTATCATTTCTAGAAAAAAACATCTGAGGATATCTCCCTTTTGCCGCATTATTTTAAAAAAATGTTCTTAACAAAATATTGTCAAAATGTAATATCACAATGTTATTTATACATTATAGCACATCATGTAAAATTTTGAAGTAAATATATGTTAGTATTTTAGATACTTAAAAATTAATATATAGTGTGAAATGCGCATATAATCACTCCCAGAGCAAACCATTTACACTTCCGTTTTATTTTAGCAATCAAGTTTCTACTTAAATGTACAATACACCACTAGAAATCTCTTCTTATTAAACATTAAGTGTCAAAATCAAATCAATGACCAATTTAAAAGTATGTAGTATATAATGATAGCTTCTATTTTTATAATTCATTGCTTAATTTCTATCTTTAAAAATCTACAAACTTTGATGTATTTGTATGTCAAAAACGTAAATGGTGAATATTTTAATTATATGATATTTTTGTGCATATACAAACAAATAACTGTCCTCATAGTAATGATTGGGTATGTTATATAGCCACGGGCTCTGCTTATTGGTGGAAGCAGTCCTCTATAATATTTTTAATGGTTTGATCACGTGCATAACAAATTATATCAATTACAAATTGAATTGGAATAAAATGCATAATATAGGGATTTTTTTCACAAAAAACATTAATATATGTTGAAGGGTTAATAATCTTAAGTTGGGATAATTACCGACACGGGTGACCGAAATTTCTAAGGTTACGAACTCGTAACAGAGGTCTGCGGCTCCAGTGCCTCCAGAAGTAAAATGTTATTTTTTCCAGGTTTTCAAAGAATGCAATTCTGTGAGGTTTCATAAATGTATGCAGAGAAAATGTGCACTATTTCCTAGCGAATAATACATTAGTTTTTGAAAATTTGAAGTGAGCCTTTGCGTCAATTTTTAACAGCATATTATTTTTTTTCAAGTTAGGCAAATATAGCGCTAAAATACAGTATATTTATGCTAACCCTTAATTTCTCTTCGTAAGTGTTTATTTTCGGTGCTGACAACCTACAAACATTACTTTCTCCTCAAGGGCGGATGAAACTGATAATGAAAGGCAGCTATATTTCTCTTGTTTTCTTAATCCTGACTTGAAGAAATTAAGGTGTTAAACTCTTTTGCTGTCAGAAAATGGCTTAATACTTGATGTGTTCCGAACAAATACGAATGCAAACGTAAGAGAATATAGGTACATTATTGCGAACTATAACACAATCTCGAATAGATTCAGTGCCAAGAATAGGGAGCGGTACTATAAATTCTTCAGGAAATAGGAGGGGGAAAAAGATGTTTACTTTTGCAGAAAATATATTTGAAGACATGAGCTAGCCATGCTAACACTTATTTTCGCAAAAATGTATTAATAATTTAAATGATATTAATTTACAAATATATTTTGGTAAACCAATAAAGTTAGTATATTATTCATTTTATTAAATGTTTTAAAAAATGCAGTCTGGCTTAATTAGCTTCCTAGACATTTTTTTTATTACCTTGAGTCGAAACTTTCTGAGGAGATTAAACTGTGGTATTCACCTTCAGAAAATGTAACCTTCGAAAGTATACTTTTCAAAAACCTCTCACATTTATACTCCATTTACCAAATGAGCGTGACGTCACGCACTTGCAATTAATTCCTTTGGAAATGATGAATACGCAACTCATAAATCGCAGTATATCTTAAATATGCTAATGAAATCACACAGAATTCTGTAGGCTTTAGAAGCATTATGCACCTAAAACTAAATTCATTATTTATGTCTTGGTTAAAAAATAATGACCGTATGAGTGTTTAAATTCGCCATAAGTCTCCGCGCCGTAGAGAGTGGAATGAGAGATGTTGCACATACGCACGCAAAATAAAAACGATATTTTCTCAAGTCACTTTTGAAAAGTAAAAGGTAATTTTAATTGCTCACATATTTGTTAGTTTCTACACAATATTTATAATTTTTAAAAGTTTTCTTTTTGTATGTGCAACTTTATGCTCTGTTGAGTTTCACGAGTTAAACGAATTAATTTGAGAGAAAAAAAGGCGTTTTATTCATTTCTGTTCGTGAAAAGAAATGTCATTACCTTTGCAAAATTGCATCCTATTTTGCATTAGATATTGCATTATTAACTGTCTCAAAGACTATCGGATAGAATTTTATGAGGAATTTGTCATTATTTAAAAATAATGGAGCAAAATGAGAGCACTTTCATGTAATTTCTTCTGAGAAACTATAGTTAGTATATCGTTGAATTTATATGTTAAAATTGCTAAAAATAATAGAAATTATTTATTACCACCTTATTCAGTATAACATCGTTTTTTTTTTTTCCTTTTATGTTTATTAAAACCTTCCTTCATGATAGATAATAATCTTATTCATTAATGGAGAGCTTATAAACCCATATTCACATTCAAACAAAATTTAATGATGTACTGACTATAGCTTACGGGAAGGTTTAGTAACATTGTATCTTTTTGCTGCATTATAAAAAAATTAAAAAGTGTGCAAATATGACATGACAAAAGGATACAAAATAATAAACACATTGTTGTACATATTATAACCTTTTTAGAAAATAGTACAACAGCTTTGAGATTTGCAAAAAGATCGCCTATTTTTTGCTGTGTTAAAATTTACTTTTTCGTTCTTTTTTCTTTCTTTCTTTCTTTCTTTCCTTTTCTTCTTTCTTTTTCTTTTTTTGTTTTTTTTTTTTTTGTTTTTGGTACTGAAATGGTAGATAAAATGTGTTCTAGAAGTGCATACTAAAAACTGGCAAAGATTAGAAAAGCTTTAAATAAATTTCTTACACAATCGACAGCTGTTTCGTATTTAAAATAACAGTTTACACACAAAAATGAATTGCGCAAGAATCAACAGTCTATCCCTGTACACTGCCGTGAGTCCGGTAGGAGGTATTTCAGCATGCGATGTACAGCAAACATGACAACCTTGGCGGGATGCTTAATTGATTTACAAGTGCCGCCTCCTGTGGTCCAAACAGTAGCCGAGACGAAAAACACTTATAAGAGCGGACAAAATTTATAGTTGAATTCCTGTATAGGTTGTAGCAATACTCATACATGTAGGAAAGCTCCGAGAGCATTTAATAAATGACCTAAATGCAGTCAAAACTCATGGCTAATTTCGCTTAGTTTTTGATAGTTATTGTTTGCGATGTAAGTACTGATATATAAGCAACACGTAATCTTCTTCTCTATTCATTTTGTTGCTTTTTTTAACATAATATATGCGATGGAAAAGTTTAAGACTATATACAGGATTTTTTCTTTTTCTTTTTCTTTTTTTTTTAATACAGAAAGTGCTCAAAATGGTCACAGGCTTCTAAGCGCGACATCATGGTTTTCGTGCTCTCTTCAATGTTACAGATATCTACCGTATCTACTGGATTTCTTCAAGACTCTGGGGAACAATTTCCATGTTCTGAATAGGTCTTCAGTATGCAATGGTCTTTAAGTAGACTCCAGGATAACGAGTAGACTAGGATGTTGGTCTCCCACCCAATTTGTATCAGAACCGTTATTTAGTATTCCTCTAGCGGCAAGCCCAAAATGAGACTGTTCCCCATCATGTATGAGCCACATACAGTCTCCATTTGCATGACCACTTTATAATTTCTATTTTTCAAACACGAACTTCTTGCTTCGTTTGCATTAAAATAAGCACGTACATATATAAGGTCTGCTATTTTCTGATTTAAGCGTACCTCATTTCGACCACTCGCTGCATACAACTGCACTCTTTCTCTCATGAATGCAATAGTTTGCTAATTATCAATAGTTAATTTGCTAATTATTCCTCGAGAAATGCATAATATGGCTCTGAATATGAAACAAATCAAGAATAACTTGAATGGAAAATAAAATATATCATACACTATGAATATGTTAACATAACCTTTTCTGCTTGTTTGATGTTCTCTATAAATAACCCATTAGCCTTTTCATTTGTTACATTTTTTATACGCAAGCGAAGGAATATTCTAAAGAAAAGCAATCCAGGTACTTCTTGGAAAATTCAAATATTTAAGTAAATTGTACAGCTCATACATTACGTACATTACATATTAAATAAATAATATGTCAAAGGTAATGTTACATGCGTTTGTATATATACTTTGGTGCCAAATAAATCTCATTTTAAGTTTTAACATTTTAAATGCCATCATTGAATCATTGTTTTATATATACATATACACACACACATATATATATATACATACACACACATATATATATATATATATATACATACATACATTTTTATACTCCGAATTTTGCAATATTATACTTTTCTTCTTTTTAGGTTTCTTACATATCTCTTAACCTTGAAGCGATTAGAAGGTAATTCTTGAATACATAAGTTTAAAAAAAATCGTTCTTTTCTATAAACTGTTGATAAAAATAATTGCCAAAGGTCTTTTTAACAAATACCCAACGTCCAAATTGCTTATGGAGTTCAAAGATGAGTGCATAAAGGTTTCTTTCTATCGAAACTCAGGAGGTTTCACGCTAGTTGAAGCAGATGAAATATCTTGTAAGCAAAGAAAATCATAAGCGTGTGCCCTCTCATAAGAGAAGCAAAAGCGTTGATTGTACATAAGGTAGATTTAATTGGAACGTTTAAGAACCCTTAGCTCCAAGCGCCTTTTTGCTTCTGGCATTGGATTTTACAAAAGATACCAAACGCCATTTATTGCATGTGCTTTTAGAAGTTAGCTTTAAGCTATGCCGGTAGCTTCTAAGAATATCATTCGCTTACTCCCAGGCTAAGGAAAGGTACTAAGAACCTCTGAGGAAGCAAAGAGCTAATGGCTTATTATTTTTCTCTTTTTGTTTCCTTTTACTACCTGTTTCTTTTGACTGTTTTGGAGATATTTTTTCTCTTTTGAAATGGGCGATTTTGTTTGGAAAGGGACTGATGTGTCAATGAACGTTCAATTTAAATCTACTTTTGGATTTAAGCGTTCGGTTTCGGCTTGGGGAGGGAGATATTTCGTATGGAAAGCATTAGTTCTGAAACATGAACGCTAAAAAGAGGAATTGAGAATGGTAGTAAATACTAATTTTAACTTACTAAGATAAGATCAGAGCAGTATTGGAGTGTAATTAATAAAGAAAAACTATCCCAACTTTTATGCAAATAATTACTGAATTGTTGACAAACTATCTCTGAATAGCGGCTCAAAACTCAAAACTTTTGTTATCAATTACTCGAGTTAGAACAAATGCAGTGTTTAGGCATAATTAACTTAAAGGAAATTTAAAGCATCAACCAAAATGCACTAAATAATTATTTCCCATCTAATACATTAAGAAATACATTAAAATAGAAATCAATAAGAAATTCATATTATAAAGTTTTGGTCGTGCATCGATAAGGGCTGCAGATTTTGAAATTAACAGTACGTACCGACAAAACTGAATCACTAAGTAATTAAATCGGTCAAGGTGGTGTATTGGTAACCATACTTTTCTTCTAAACCCAAGATCGCAGCCGGATCGATGAATTTTTCGGGCGTAAAAATCCTCAGAATGACCTGTTTCGGAAGGGAAGTGAAGCCGTGGGTCCCATGTCGTACATTTACGGCACGTAAAAGAACCTCAAGCCAGGAAGAAGAGAGCTCTGAACAAAATTTTTCGGCCGTTTCACGTCCTGAATAGAATGGGTCGCTGATGACCTGAAATGTTAAAGAGCTCTCGTAAATAAAGCAAATCAACAACTAAGTAATTAAATACGGAATTTTAAAGAAGGTAAGGAAGCCAGCCAGATACGTAATATTGACTTATGTATGAAAAGAATGAACATAAAACAAGTATAGTTTTTTATGATCATGGTAACACGAGCTTAAGCTCTATTCTGTCAAGTGAAGAATGATAGATGATAATTTCATCGAATGAGTTCAGGGGACTTTGGTTCTAAGTTTCCCAGACATTGGCATAAGGAATTAGGTGAAAATCTCTGGAAAAACTTAGGGAACTAAATTTACCGGGAATCGAACCTGGGTTTGGCGCGTGGAAGCACAAACTCTAGCGCTATACAAAGGTAGTGGTGTGACAATTATAGTTTAATTTTATCTTAATAAAATTATTTGATTAATTTTAAGAGAATTCATTATATCATGAATTCATAATCAAAATTTAACAAACCAGATTGTTTAATAATACATGTGTATAGTTCCAACGATAATGACAGATGAAAAATGTAAATTTACTTTGGTGTTCTGGAGGAAGTGTCTAGGGCGCTCTAAAAGTTCTAGGCCTAATCAAGAAAACATAAGAATTAAGAGAAATGTTTATTTTGTCAACATAGTCATCTGGTAAATTAATATATTTAGTCCAACGATTTTCCAACTTGTTAATATCATCAGTAAAATATGATCTGTGAAAAATAAGCGTCTGTCTCAATTTCAGCTTCATCACATTTGATGTGAATCTTCGTCCACCCAACCAATTCTTCAGGTTTGGGATCAAAAAGTAATCCGGGGGGGGGGGCAAATCCGGCAAATTTAGCGGATGTTAAAGCACTTGAAAGCGAAGGTCATAGTTTTGCAGCAACAATCCCAGTTATGTGCGAAGGTGCATTATCGTGATGAAAGATAATTTTCTTTTTCTCAAGGTGTGGATTTTTAGCCTGAATAGCATTACTCAGTTGATCCAGTTGTGAAGTGTAATACTCCTCGGCGATTGTTCGGCACTTCTGAATGTGGTCAGCGAGCACCATAACATGTGAACCCCAGAAAAATGTAGCCAGGACTTTTTCTGCAGATTGAATAGGTATGATTAACATGTTCGATTTTAGCAATAGTCAGGCTGTTAGTTCTCTACCAGCAATGAAACAGTTTTAACTGTTGATCCCATTTGTATCTTAGTTTGCTTCACATACAGGCAACATTAGCGAGATAAATTACTACACACCTTTCTACATAAGAAGGCTGCTAAAGAATATACAAAATAGGAAGTAGTTTGCGTTCATTGAAACAGTGTGGCGCCCTTGCTTGTATGATTTTGAGGTTTATTATATAATTAGCCGGCTTGAAGATTTTATGTTTGTGTTATATATCATGTAGTTAGATGTTTCTGGCTATATGTTAGTGCTTTCCCAACATTTCAGTGTAGTAGCCTGAAACGAGGGCGGCATCTTCTGAGGAAACCCTTCATTTGCCCTCCAGTTAAATATCTGTCAAAAATACTAAAAAGTCAATGAGTTAGAGGTTGGTTATTATTGTACCGCAAAAACCACGAGCACCTCTCCATTACGTCAATTACACCTCGATCATCTCGCAGGGTGCACACCTCTCAATGCCGTGCTTTTATTTCCAGAGCGATTATTATCCCTGGGATTATGAAGTGGGATAATAAGGGGTTGCCGAGCTGGTTAAGTATGGGCTCAACTGATAGAGAAAAGATTCACGCGCGCCCTGTTCCCTTCTTTCCGCACCTCTTCTCTAATAAGCTCGTTCTTTTGATCGACACGTCGCCTAGTTCCCTTCTCAACAGGCAGGTCGGGCTAACGATGGACTGTCAGTCCAAAGTCTGCCAATCAAGCAGAGAATAGGCTCCCTTTCTCCGCAAACTCTGCGTTCTTCCTCTATTCTTTCGTGGAGTAAACAGCTGCCGGAAAGTCAATCATTTCGACGCACGAAGGAAAAATGTTTACTTAGGTTACAGCGGCCTGAGGCAATCGACACCATTCTGTTATCAGTCAAGAATTAGCTTATCTCTCCGTATTGACAGATATTGTATTAAAGCGTTTACGTCTTTTTGAAAAATGTTTTTAATAACTTAACTAAATGTATTTACATACACGTATATTTTTTCCAAGATAGCCTCGTGCCCTTTAATGATAACGCATGGATATTGGTTGCATCGTGCAGAGGTTTTAGAAATGGACAAAATGTCATGTTATATATGTATGCTTCTTTCTTTTAATTTTATCTGTGATATTTTCTTTGCCAAATAAGCTACATAAATGATATCCAATCGATGAACAGTAACTTATTAATGCATGTTAGTTTCCTCCTTTACTTGTGTACAGGCATTATTTTTTTTTTCAGTTAATAATTCTCACATGCTCAATTTAGGATAAAGTAGTTATGCAACGACTATCAGTAAAACGAAGAAACCCATTTTCAAAAAATCACATATACAAAGTATCTGTAGTAAGTTGTAGTAGAAAGTTATTGATGAGCTGCTGCTTTATCCAGCTTTACAATGTATTGTGGATTGTCTAATTGTTGTCTATTCCGAAAAAAATATATGGCGAAACTCGTACAGCGTGTATGTAGACGAAGCCAGCGATGTGGCTATACTTTTCTCAAGGGGAGCTAGTTTTGTATTTGGGATAGTAAGGGATAAATGAAAAGTATCAACGGGCATTTGAAAATGCTACATGTTTATTGATTTTATAAAAATGAATACTTGAAAATTTGAAAAATGAAAACTTTGAGGCAAAGAATCCAAAACTGGCCTTTTAAGTTTCAATCAACATATTGCAGTGTTTAATATTTCAATGTAACAATAGAGACATTTTAAATATTACAATATATAGGTAACTACATAAAAGTACATTATATATTATTTATTACATATTTCTCAGTGTTGCATAGTCCACATTAAATCATGCAAAAAGTGCATACCATTATTATAGATTAAATTTAAAAAGGAAGAAAAATACTAACATTGAAATATTTGAGAATCCAAAGGGTGATACTAATTTCCCTAATTACCCCCTTGAATAGAGTATTAATTACAAACAAACTTATTAATAACTTTCCCTGTTTATTATACGGAGATATATATCATAAATGTAACATTTTACACGCCTTTAACCATACTGCGAAAAGTTATTAATATTATTGCCAATTCATGATATATGATGCTCAATTATCTTTGAGGAAATCAGAACCTTTAATAGAAAAATGTGATAAATTAAACATGAATTTTGATACACTGGAAAGGAAAAGCAGATATTAATTATAATTACACAAAATTAAATCTTTTTCCGAGTGTTAAATGCTTTTTAATGTTTATTATTTAAATGTTTTTTGTATATAGTGGGCATATTCTTTCGTTGCAAATATGAGATCTGAAAATGAATAAAATTTCTTGTCACTTCACTTGTTCCGGCTCCAAACCCTATTATTGTTTTTATCATCTTCTTCTTCTTCTTCTTCTTCTTCTTCTTCTTCCTGGGTTTAGCATTTCTTAAGGTCGGAAATTTAAGGCTGCTTTAACTATTTGTTTAGCGTCAAGTGTTGTCTCCAAGTTTGTTGGTGGTCAATTCTTCGATACTTAGTTGTGTTATTTCATCATTTTATTTCTTTAACTAGTCTGATATTGTCTGCTATTATTCTAAGTAATTTCATTTCGGTTTCTTTTATTTTAATTTTATGTTGAGTAGACACTGTTGCGTGACTGAACCGTACGTAATAGTGGGTAAGACTATCATTCATATTACTTATTTACTTTTTTCTAGTTTTGTTTTCACAGTTTGTTTTAGGTTTAATTGGTTAAATTTAATGTTTAAATCTTTGTTTAATTATCAACTCTTATGCATTAACTTTGGATTTTTGCTCTATAATTTTATTTTTGTTTTTGTAGTCTTATAAAGAGAACATATGTTTCGAGGTTGAATTCTTTACTATTTTCAATTTGTTTAATGTGGGAAGACATATATACAATTTTGTTGTTTTCTAAAACCTGATTAACTTCTATGGACTTCTGCACAACAACAGCTTATTCCCGAAGAAAAGAAAACAAGAAAAATTATACAGATATTTAAAAAAAGGGAGATATTAGGCCTGAGAACTACAGATATATCATCTTACTTTCTTCAGCTTATAAAATCTTCGCAAAATCTTACACTAACAAAACAATAGAACGATATATAATAATCTTTCTTAAATTTTTCTGGGCATTTATTTTAATATTTTTGAATTTTTTGTGTTCATGCAACATTCTTAATATTTGCGCTTCCTTTTAGGATATCTCGTAACTTTTCTATCTCTATTCTATTAAAACCTATGTTCTGCTGATTAATGTTTATTTTTTAAAAGATTTATATACTTTATAAGTATAGTTTTCCATAATCCAAGCTTCAATGACTGTTTTCAAGTGTAAATCATTCTGGTTCTTCTATCGTACAAAGAACAATCTCAATTCAGTTGTTTCGTATAGTTATAGATGCATTTTAGTACATTTACGCGAAATAAAATGAAATATCTATAATAGTTACATATAGGAATGTAATATTTTAATGATAAATATATTAGTGATATTATGATGTAAATTAAACATTTAACGAATATTACGTTAAAATAGTAGCAATAGTGTAATGTATCAAAGGGCCAGTTTTTCATTTAGTATTTAATGAGAGATCAAGGGGAAGGGGAGGAATGCATTTGTTTACTTTAGTTACATTATTGAAAGTACGGATACACAAATGTAATGTCGAGGCAGTTTAAAGAATGTGAAGGGACCTGCTGCTTTTTATTCTTAACTTTACTACTAGACTATCAAAAGAATATTGGTTTTAAATTGCAAATAATGTGCGTTCATAAATTGGATTGTTTTATTTTTTCTATTTTGACATTACATACCTAAAATATATGTTTGGATCAATTAGATTAATTAGCAAAGACCCCAATTATTCTTTATTCAATTGACTTACAAGTTAATAGAGATATTTTCAAAAATGGATGGTGTCATCACCTAGGCAATTGAAGCTCAGTAGATATGGGCTTGTAGATCGACAACGGAAGATACTCTATCTAAATCACAGGGGAGGTAATTACGTCTTGCAAATTATATTTAAATGCAGTTAAGTGCAAACCCTTCTTTACGCTTGCATTTGTTCCCAGGTATAACCAACAACTACCGTAGTCATAAATAGAAGCATAAGGCCTGGCATGATAATTAATTCAAAAGTAAATGCTGTTAAATATGGTATAAATAACTGACAAAAGTTAAGGTATTATCTTCTTTGATTATCAGTCTTCAAAATATGCATATTAACACGTACTTAACATATCCTAATATATAAGTATGTGAATATATGAACACTTATGAAAATACAGCATGGGGAACATATAAATACAACTTTACTGTTTCCTTAACAAGTTGCATGTCTGAGTTAAATCCTGTCCCTTTTCTATTGAGGTTCGTGGATATATGTTACATCTTGGAATCGCAAAGTGAAAAGTGTATTACTGTTATGTATATTGCTGTATAAATGCAAGACTATCTAGAACAAGAATCTCTGCCATTCCAAAGGAAATGTCACAGCCTGACAGGGAAAGTTGACATTTGCAAAAGCCCCTGTTAACGTCGAGCGGCTGTAGCATAACTGCTGTTTGCACTACAGCTTCCTCTCGACAAGAACAAGCAGCTGGTCATCCCACACTTGACATTTGTAGGAAAAAGGGGAAATACGTGGACAATTTACAGGTACAGTCTTTTCAACACATCTTAGTGCCCGTGCCTATTCTTCTTTCAGGTGACTAAGTTAAATTCTTAAATATTTCTAGCGAATGACTGCAAAAGAATTGCGGAATATATATACACACACGCGGAGTGTTCCGAAAAAAAATAATATGCATATTTGCACTTATAAAAACAAATTTTAAAGGTAACATTCCCAGCACTACCATTTTGGAACAAAAACTGAAGACTACGAAATGACCTTCGAGTATAAAGCTTTCTCGAATACTTTGATCAGTTGATATTTCTTCTTCTCGGAGAAGACAAACTACATAGTACCTGCGTATGCTGTAAAAGTGGGATTTACCTTGGTTATCTCTTTAATTTTTTTCTAACATAATGAGATTTTATTACTTCAGACACATTGTTAAGAGATCACACGGACTTGGAAATGAAAAGCAAGCGGACCAGCTGAGATGGTGCTTGGTCTCCTAGGTATAGTTTACCAAATGAAGATTTAAAAAAATACTTCAGCATTTGAAAACCAAAAAGACCACTGGGTCTGTGGCAATGCTTAAAGCAACAATAAGGTAGATCCTATTGAATATATGTCATGGCATTAAGAGTGTCCATATAGAACTTTAGAAATACGATTGTTAATTGAAATCTTTGAGGATAACGGGTTGCAATAATGTAAACCATAAAATTCCATTATAAATACTTTCCAAGACGTATATATTTAATTTTGAATGCATAATATTGGGATACTTCATCTGAAATAAGATGTATAGTAAAATAAAATAGTTTCATAATTAACTGAATATTTCATGTTACGGTGGTTTTTGAAAACTTATAGGAATGTTCAAATTTCAAATACATTCAAGTACGTCAAATTATAAATTATCACACGGCAAATATGAATTTAGAAGTTGATAGTTGGTATTAATGCAAGTAGCTGACTAAATATAAGAAAACAGTGGGGTGTCAGCTATCAAATTCATCAATTGGAGGTTAAAGGTATATATATATATATATATATATATATATATATATATATATATAGGTTAATTTTGAAAGTATTTTATTCAGAAAACAAACATTTTATAATTATTGTTATAAAGAATACCATGTCATTCGTAATATGTTAATGTATGCTATAATTTTTTCCTATAATTAAAAGACATTATCTTTGATTGTGTGTGCATTGATCATCTTGCTTAATTAAAAATATTTGCTATACTTCCTGAATTCGCCGAAGTTTTCAATTAAGCAGTTCACACATACCTTGTACATAAAAAATTCAGGTAAGAAAAAATTTTCGTCTAAACATATTTACAAATTAGATTTTCGAAAATTTTCTAATTGCAATACAATAGGCAATGCCTAAGGGGCAGCATAACTTTTATTCGTACATAGTCAGTTAGATACTATATTAGTGGTATCTGTGCAACTCGTCTTATATTGGTACATTTTCTGTCCCCACAATCATCATTATCAGAATATCAACTCTCTCATATCCTCTTTAAAAAGCGTTATTTATTTTTTATTTTAAAAACAGAGTCTCCAAAGAGAACGAATATTAATTAGTTGTTAATAGTAAAATATAGTAAGGATATTTATGCTACTGGTCACCTGAGCGTGGCTATTTACGTGGGAAGTGAAGCTGCTGCGGTCGCAAAAAGGAAGATATAATTGCCGGGCGTAAAATTAGTATTCATATTTTAGTATTTATATTTCTATTAAAAGTATAAAATTATACTAAATTTTAAACTGATGATAAGCACTGTATTAAGAAATTTCGAAAATTATGTCCCTCAACGGCAATACAATGCATAACGGTAAGGCCACAGGAAATCTCTGTATATTTTGTATAGCTCCCCCCCCCCCCCCCCCGTAAGAATGCATTTTTTGTCATTGAGAGATTCTATCTTTCACAACTTTTAGCATGTTGGGGAACAGTTTCTTTATCTGGAACACGATTATCGGGATATCTTCTTGCGAATCGCCTTTCCACAACTCTACAAGAACCCTTTTCGCATACGTATCGTACATGAAAATCCTTATTTCAATACTTTATTTAGGGAGTAGCACAACTAACGAACAACAATTAGCACACAATTTATACACGAACACGCAAATACTCGCTGACAAGCTCCTACTCCTCAAAATTAACTACAAGCAGCTATCTGCATATGAATTATAGGACTTTACGACACCCAGTACGTGAAAAATAAGTATTGGTCTCTTAAATCAAAAATAGTAAGTAATAACTACTTCCGGTGTTAAAAGTTAGTTAATTCGATAACATAAGTATCTCATGCTTAAATAATTAATAAATAATACTTTTATATTCCCCAAATAATACCTACCACTCTGTCTGCCCGTGACACAAATAAATCCACTGTATTTTTGCAAACAAATGAAGTGTTGCCATGGACACAGAGGAATATTTTATTTAAAATAACGTAAGGACTACATCATAGAGTCTTCGTTTTTGTAAAGTGTTTCTTCAAAATCTCTTGTGTTATTTTCATTGTATTTATACGCTACTTTGAAATGCCCAGTATAACAGTTCACATGCAAAGAGCTTCTAAAGCGTTATAAATAACACATGAACGTCAAGCGCTGGCTCATCGTGTGTTTTTATGTTTTATTTTTGTATCACTTTCTCTGGAAACGTACTATTATCTCGCAAATGTCGAGCTTGAAGGAAACGCAAGCCCGAGTTTACAGCAGGAAAAGCTCAGGAAAAAAGAAAAAG
This sequence comes from Metallyticus violacea, assembly GCA_030762175.1. NCBI lineage: Eukaryota > Metazoa > Arthropoda > Insecta > Mantodea > Metallyticidae > Metallyticus > Metallyticus violacea. The sequence continues at coordinate 120,191,173 of CM060832.1, forward strand.
TAGGGAGAGGGGCAAAAAAAAAAAAAAAAAAAAAAGCGCAGAGACGGTCGTAATTGCTACCCCTTTTCTTCATGCCCCGGATTCTATGATAATGGGCATTTAAACGACGGTGATGACGCTTATTTTCATGTTAATAATTTTCCAGGGTGTAACTAAGCGAGGTAGAGAGGTTTTCTCATGCGTGTACATATGTACGGTAATGGGGCAAAGATAGGCTTTGGTGGGGGTTACGGAAATTTGTTCTGCCCAATTACTGATGTATTTACAAGCCGGGCGCCCACCAACGAGGTTGCCCTCCAGAGGCGGCAGGGATGTGATGATAAAGAGGGTTAATTTTATATCCCATTTCCCTTTTGTGTAGCCTTGGTCAGTTTAGTGTGTGGCGTTACTGTTTTTACCGAAATTGATTAAAATGGTCATCCGGGAAAAACTTCAGCAATTTTAACTTTTTTTTTAATCCTTTACGTAATGTTACGAGTTTCTGCTTTAAAAAGGTTTCAGAACCACAGGTATGAAAATGCTTTTGCCGGGATCTTTTCATGTTACGTGAATAAATTACATCGTTTTTAATATTATATAGGCTTTATACAGGGTGATTAGTTGGGCACCGAACGGTGCACCAACACCTCAATTACAGCGTTTTTGGCACCTACTCATGAAATTAAAACACCTCCGGAGGCAACTTCCTTTATGAGTACATGCTATCCTGTAGTGATGTTCGTTTACAACCAGAGTTTTTTCATAGTTTCTGGTACTATAGCAAGACTCCTTTAGAAAATAAACTGGACAGATGCAATTTCGGGTCAATAAAAGGGACCTATTTTTAGAGGTGAATGGTTGAACATTGCTCCAAGGAACATTCAACACAAAGTAGTAAATTGCAATGCAAGATAAACGTTCTTTTATGTAATTAAACATAAATTAACAACCGTCCATTTTTTTCGAATAATCCTGTGTTTTTTTCTCTCTTTTCTTGTTTATTTTCAACGTAGTTAAATTATTTTTATTAATAAAAATATACTGCTGAAAATGTTCTTACTTTATGTACAAATGCCGATAAATTCCATTCTGCATTTTTGTATTGTAAGTAGCATTTTAAAAGTATAACAAATAGTTTGGTTAGGTCACACCTCGGCTGACTTGTTATACTGTGTCCTCTTCTATTTACGCAATAAGGCTATTTGATTACCTGAGCGTAGGTGCTTATTGGAGAAGTGTAGCTGCCGCAACCGGAAAAAGGAAGTAAGGGTTAGTATTTTAATTTATTATTTATATTTTTACTGAAAGTATGAAATTATACTATATTTAAAACGGATAATAACAAGCACTAACCTTATAAGACATAGTGAAAACGATTCCCTCCAGCGGCAACACGTTGCCGATATCTACATAGGAAGTTTCTATATTTCATATTTTTTTCCCCGTTAGAACACGCGGTTCGGAACACGTTTCTTAACACTGGGAGACCCTGATTCTCTTAACGTTTTAACTTATTGGCAAACAGTTTCTCTATCTGGAACACTGCCAAAATATTTCTTGCTAATCGCCTTATCCCTCCTCTGCAACAATCCGATTTTATTAATGTATCGCATGTAAAACTCCATTTTCAAGACAATATTTCTGTAATGGCAGAACCAGCTAGCAACAATTACCACACACTTTGCAGTTAACGAAGGCACCGAGTGACACACGAATGCATACTCACTCTCCGACAATGCTTCCCTGACACCAACTGCAAGCTGCTAATTGTACTTGCATTATACGCCCTTGAAGAATGTCCGCAATATGCAGCCGCGCTCTGCTGTCTCATAACTGAAATAACTTCTCTGTAGTTTTCAACTCTCTTCTTCTGAAATTAATCCCTAAACTACCTAATATAAAAAATAGGAATAGCATCTCAATCAACTCAAGGTGTTCTCCGTCATCCTAGTCAATCGTTTCTTCTTCCGCCCCTCGATCTAGGATCGAGAAAATCTTTAAATTTACCTGAGATTATTACCACGCCTAATTGGAATAGGGGGTGGTAATTTTTAGATTGCAGCAGCGATCAAAGGAACGAGTCTACAAGCCGAGCAATACCAAGAAGGAACTTAGAGACGGCTGGCCCAACAATCAATGGCCCACTTTCCTAATTAAGCCTTCCAAATATATCCCACCTAATTAAAACCCAAGTGGTAATTAAATCAATCTAATCCAAATGAACAAGTTTCCCGCCCCCGTTTACCCTTTCCAGTTTCTATCCTATGTTTCCAAACTTTTACGACATGTTGTAATGAAATGAAGCCCCAGATGCTGCAAGTGAACCCTTACCTAAGGCTGTCGTTCATAGATTGTTTCATTTTATCTTTTATTTTTGTACCAACGATTCCAGAAGATTTAGCAAGTAGAAATGAAAATTATAAAAAACAAACAAAAACCTACTAAAAGATTAAAAGCAGTAATAAAGGCAAATGACGAGCTTGGAAATGGAAAGTTCAGTTTAATTTGTTATTCGACGACCGAATTGTTTTTGTATAGTATTCCTTACATCACACTAATTATAAGGTTTTATATTTCTTGCTAGGCACAAGGCCATAGTAAAAAGCGTGGTTTGTCGTCATTAGAGCAGATATTTAAATATCTCACTATGTATTATGAACAAAGCGATATACCCCAATTAAGTACTCCAATTCACAAAGAATATCCACGTACGAGTACGGTTAGAATGTCAACGAAATTAATTAACGATAATAATACTTTATATAAAATTTTCCTTAATAGTGTGTTCAACAAAATCGGTTTAAGATTCGTTGACAATTTATTTTCATAGCCAATAAAAGAAGTCATGTTTGTCGAAAGCTCAAACATATGGGTGCTTTGACATATGCTGTATCTGTCACTCATTAATGCATCGTTTAAATGAAACAGACTGATTTTTAGGAACAGAACATATTTAAATTACCATATGGTTACAAAGTACATTCATTCACTGCGTAGCCTAAAATTATTCGTATTTACTTTTTAGGCAGCAAGCTCTCAGCCCAGAGATATGTCTAGAACCCATCTATGTCTTCAGCTAAGTTGGTGATTCCATAAATCCAGAATCTAACGAATAAATACAAATATAATATAATTTTATATTTTGCGCACTTTATCGACCTTATTATTAAAATATGGAATGAATATACACAAATCAAAGTGATAGATATGATAATACAAAGCTATGAGCATGTTTTTGTTCTTTTTACTTTAAATATTTTGTTTGAACACAATTTGTCATTTTTGTTTCCTATACATCATAATTTTTATTTTTTTCCGTAGTTTGATATTAAGGCAGTGCATTATGATGCGGTATTGGAGTTTGAAGACACGTGCTCCCTGACCTTGTATACACTCCAAACCAGTTTGTTATAAAGGAGTGTGCAGACTGGATAGATTTATTTTTTAAACTGGAGCTCGACACAGTAGTTAATCGTGCAGTTAAAATTGCACCTTTGCACATACGCACGCAATTATAGCAACAAAATCTGTATACTTAAAATAAATAATACTTTTGTCATTTTACTGTATTTCTTTAATTTACCAAATAAATGTTTTGATTTTAATTCATTTTATTTAATTACTATTTAAACATATATGTGCTTTCTTTTATTTTACTTATAGTTATATTATAAAGTGTCGTACCCATTAAGTACGTATACATAAAATTGTAAGCACTCCTGCTGTATTTTCTTTTATTTCTTTATTCAAAGTTAAAAAAAAATGGGTGCTTTGCTTTTAGGTATTTTCATCAAAGCGTCTTTCATTCAAATATACGCAAGAATTGTTTTAGTAAGTAAATATAAATAT